>VZTU01002292.1:0-74383 GCA_013400835.1 Zapornia atra | reverse complement strand
GGTGGGACAGTGCACAAGAAAATTCATCACTGAGATTATTTCTGTCAACATTTCAGCTGACCGAAATACATTTTCTGCCTAAGGATCCAGCCTGTATATGCATATCCAGCAGGTTTGATTTACACAACAAATGCTATTAAACAAGGTTCTCTAAGTCTTATTCCTCCTAGCTTCTGATATAATTATTTAGGATAACGTGTCTTTTCTGCTAAGAACACTGATTCCTTCTGATGCTCTTAGAAGAACTCTTCCTTTAAGAGCTCTGCCATATATTAACAAAACAAGCCTGCAGCCTGCACATGACTATAAAGTATCCTGTAGAGTTCTGTACACAAGGACACAAACTCCCTATAGGTTTAGCAACCATATTAATCTTACATCAACCTGTGCAGAAGATACAAGTAATCCAAGCAACTCAACTTTGGTAAATATATCAGGTTGAAGTAATCACAGAAAATACATATACCTCAGTTCTAACCAGCCAAAACCATCACACCGGTGTTATCAGCATTGCAAAACAGCAGTATGAGCTAAAAAGCAAGCAGAACACCTGAAATCAGAAATCAATGTTTAATTTGAGTTTTGCTGCATGATTCACTACATAACCTTTAGCACTGAGCCTGTCTGTGCCTCAGCTTCCCTACGCAGAGAAACAGGGGTTTGCACAACTTTTCACGGTGTATCAAATTTGTTCTGCTTCCAAGCTTCTGCTAATAATAGTTCTGTGCAAGATGGGAAGAAGCCAACTTTGCTTTAAGAGCTGAGTGCAAATAAAGAGCATCTGTCAGCCACATCAAAAAAAACCCAAACAAACCCAAAACATCTTAGGCAAGGAAACCATGACCTAGTACTCTGCCCAACAGCAGTTCTCTGCCTGCCTGTATATAAAGCTGCAACTTTTGGACTTCGTTTCTGATCAGTCTTCACATTCTAAAGCAACATTTTATTCTTACTAGCTGAAACTTTTGGGGGAAAAAAAAAGGCAAGAAAACAGAGGCTACATCCACTGACCTGAGTTTATTTTTTTTCAACCACTTCCATGTTACCATGAACTTCCAGGATTCTTCCAAGGAAGCCTTTAACACCCTCAGTCTTTAATACCATCTCCATCTCATCCTGTCTTTCTAGCTCAGCTTTGCAAGTCTTGTGCATCCTTGAAGAAACAACTTGCAGGTTGTAGGTTGTAGGTTGGGAGAAAAAAAAAGAATGCTTAGGGAGAAGACAGCAGGAGAGATGCACTGGGAGAGACACATAGCATCTTTGCTGGAGAAACCAAGGGGCTGGAGGAGCTCACAGAGCCACTGGTTGTGGGAGAGGCAATGAAAGGCATTGACAGCAATGGGGGGAAAGGGTGGTCAGTGGCATGGGAGACTGGCAATGGGATGGGGGTGCATGGAGAACAAGGAGCACAAACAGTCCTTGTCTTGGAGATGCATATCTCATGGGCTTTCCCCTCTGCAACTCCCACATGGCAAATACAGCCTGCAAGCAGATAACACTCAAACTGAACAGAGTCATGGAGCAGGAGAAACCTGGCAGTGCTGGAGGAAATGGAGACACCAGCTGCAACAGCAAAGGGGTGTAAGGAGGGAGGGAACTGAGGGAGTCCCTGTCAGCAAGTCAGTCTGCAGGGCTCTACACAGCCCATCCTGCCTTGCTTCGCAGCCCCTGCTCTTCCAGTTGCTTAGATATTATTCTCCATTTAGCAAAACTTCCCTAATGGTGATCTGCCCTTGGCAGCCTCCTATCTGCACTCCTTCAGCTTCTGTTGGCACTCAATAACAAGAAACATCTGATGATCTGTATTCGACTGCCACTTCCCCTGTGACTGCCAGACACGTGGCCACCACCGTGCCCGCCTGAGAGGTGCCTCCAAGCACCCACCGTTGTTGGTGATAAGTGCAATTGTTGTGTTACACCCACCTCATGCATATTAGTCGTATAGGTGTCATGCAATTTGAGGCATGCAAACTTGTTCTGCTCAGACTTCAGGATGCTCCAGTGTCCCTGCTCTTCATGTGCTTTTCACATGGTTTGTGGCAGGTCTGCTCTTCATTTTCTTACTGATAGTCACAGATGAAAGGTCTTATTTGGAATTATAAAGCTGAGTTTTTTCTGTTAATTTTTAAACTTCCCTCTACCCCCACCCCTTGCACCTCCCTCATATCAATAAACATCTGCCTCCCTTCCTGAAGGCCACCCATGCTAGTGTATTCCAGCAAGATCCTGTTACAGGTCACAGCACGCAGCCCAAGCTATGCACTTGCTTTACCTCCACCCAAAGGGATTTAAAGAAATTTAACCTCCAGACAATCTGGAAAATCTAAGTTGATCATTTACTGCTATTAACCCCACAAAAGATTACACTGAGCTGATATGCCCAGGTAGTTACAGCATTTGCCAGCACAGACTTTGTAAAAATGCATATGCCACCTAAGCAGGATGTTTCCAACAATTTGAAGTCAGAGCACACTGCTTAGACTGTTGTTTTGTCCCCTTCCCCCTCACTATCCCTCTCCCCTCACACATATATTCCTCTTTCTCCCAAGAGAGACAAAAAACGGGGTTGATTCCTCTCCCACCACTATGGGTGAACCTCAGCTCGCTGCATTCCGAGTGCGCAAGGACACATCTGAAGGCACTTTCTGCAATCAACTTGCAAACCAGTCAGAATTTTAAAAGGTTAGAAACAGAAATCAAGGCCCATCCAACCAGCACTGCAGAAGGCCCAGTTCAGTGGCATCAGTCAGCAATACACTGAGGAGGGCCGGCACGCCGTTAAAGGATCATCACTTTTTATTAGTAAAAATTTAGTCTAGATGAAGGAAAATCTTGGCTGTCAAGCACTCTGCTAGAAAATACATGCAAAGCCTACCAAGAAATTGAAAAAAAATCATAATATTAATACCTTATTCCCCACTGACACTCAGCCTGTATTACACTGTAGAAGATAAGGCCCAGAAAAAAATTTGGACATCAGGACCCACCTTGGTAGCCACTGCCTTGGATGAGCACTCCTCACATTTTTCTCACTGTTTTCTCTCTTTCTCCTCCGCTTCATCCGTGGTCAGGGGATGCTTCCACCATCAGTTTAACCAACACTTGCTGCTCCACACTTCTGAGATCATTTTGGTGCAGTAGTGTTGTGGTTTGACCTGGCAGGCAGCCAAAACAGCCACCCAGCTGCCTGCTCACCTACCCCCCCAGTGGGATGAGGGAGAGAATAAAATAAAGTCTAAAAAAAGAAAAAAAAAAAAAGAAGAAAAAAAAACCCTCATGGGTGGACATAAAAGACAGGTTAATAGGACAGAAGAGGAAGATAATTATAATAATAATAATAATAACAGAATACACAAAACAAGTGATGCACAGCACAACTGCTCACCACCTGCAGACCACCAATGCCCAGCTAGTTCCTGAGCTGTGGTCATGTTCCCAACCAGGTTCCCCCAAATTACATACTGAGCATGACATCATATGGTATTGAATATCCCTTTGGCCAGTTTGGGTCAGCTGTCCTGGCTGTGTCCCCTCACAGCTTCTTGTGCATCCCCCACCTCCTCACTGGTGGGACAGTCTAAGTCCCTGACTTGGTGTAAACACTGCCTACCAGCAACCAAAACATCAGCATGTTATCAACATTATCCACATCCTAAATGCAAACCACAGCACTATACCAGCTACTAGGAAGAAAATCAACTCTATCCCAGCCCAAACCAGGACAACTAGTTATTGCTGTTTCAGTTTATCTCCTCACCTGATCTCTCTCTGAGCTCACAGATTCAGCAGCAGTGGCCTACATGCTTTGCTACCCACAGTCAAGAATTATGCAAAGACAGAGTTTGAACAAGGGCCTGGTTGGTATGTATGATGGCAAAAGCAGCTTTGTTACCCAAAACCAGTTGAACTGCCTGTCCTGAGCATGACAGAGTGCATTTCAGAGAATGGCACGGCCCCTCCATTGCTCTCCTAGACATCTTCAATAAAGGAAGGAAGCTGTGCAGACTTCTACATGCACAACAGTCAGGCCAAAAGAGATAAATGAGGAGCAGACAGGAAACAGCCCCATCTTCCTTGCTTGCTTGCCTGTTTTGCAACACCTTCTTCTTCCTGATTCTGCCAAAGTTGTAGAGTCAACAGAGCAAGCTCAGCTGTTTCCACCATTAGTGATTCCAATACAATTAGCAGGGTCACCTCATATAGGAGGGGCGTTTGAGGGAGCTGTTCTTGCAACTTGTAAAGAAAGGAAAAATAGACTGAATGAAGATAAAAGTTGCTGAGAGGAAAGCTGCAATGACAGCCTAGTCAGTTCAGCCAGTACCAACCAGTTTCATCTGGTAACTGGAACAAACTCTGCGGTGCATTGCGCTGCTTTACTCCCCTGTCAACACAATCAGGCAAACTCAGCCACCTGGTGAGGCAAAGCCCTTGTGTTTTCAAACTATCTGCTCCTGCAAATGCTGGGCATTCTTGCTGAAGTTGTATCCTCTTTCAGTTACTGGAGAGCTGTTGTTAATGTCTATATTATTTGGGAAAGGCTCATGTGCATCAGCTGTACATAGCACTGCAACCTTGCTTATGCAATGAACTCGAAAAATGTTTTCATTCCTCTTCCTAAACCTCTGAAACACCCCCACCCCCAGGATTTCCAACCCCTAACATAATAGAGGTTCCATCTGTTTCTAATCTCATTGTTCTGGGTACTTCTTCCTGACCCCAGGCACGGAGGGGAAGTCAGTGATTCTCTCCAGAGGGTGGAAATGAATTTGTCAGTGCTACAGCCAGCTCCATTGCTTTCCTCTGAAACACTCCATAGCTCGGGGTTATCGCCTCAGCCCTGGCTGCATTCATCAGCCCTGCTTCCCACTTCTACAGGAAAAGATGCTGAAGTATCCAGGAGGTTAGATATCCAGGAAACGCTAGAGGAGCATTTATAATCCATAAAGTTCAACTTCTTAGCTCATTGCCATACTTACACAGCTCCTGAAATGGGCAGAAATACAAATCAATCCCTTATTATCCCCCCATCTTGTGTGAAAGTTCAGACACGTGTCAAGTTTCTCTGCTGCTTCATGTCCAGCGTTGGCCGCTGATGAACATCATCCTGGTAGATCCTGGAAAGATCCTGGTAGATCCTGGCAAGATTCTGGTAGATCCTGGAAAGATCCTGGTAGATCCTGGCAAGATTCTGGTAGATCCTGGCGAGACACAACCTGCCTGCCAGGTCACACTGACACAGACTGCTCTGCTTCTACAGCGCTTCTTGCACCTGCTTCTCAGCGAGGGGAGAGCACTGAGCTCCCAGACTGTTGGGCCAGCCCTTGGTCCCCAGGTTCAGCTAATGCAAGGATTTCTTGGCTGTTACAATGACAGTCCCTTGAAGCCATCACACAGCAGTACCTACTAAGTCCTTAAAATGGGCCTTTTGGGAACGGAGACCATGAATTTTACTCTCTAATGTTAATGCTTCCTTCTGCTGAGTAGATATCCAGAGGAAATCTCCTACCCCACTACTGTGACATTATGGAAGCCAGCTGATTTTGTGGAGTGGCAGAAGTAAATTTTGTATTTAAGGCTTTTAAATGAAAAAACTGATAAAATCCAAATCCTCCCCCTAATGTTTTCAAGAAATATTTTACATAAAGTAAAACTGTGAGTGAAACTCAGAGGAGTGTTTAAGGTGAAGTAATTTCCAGCTCCTGGGAATATTACATCACCTTTGTCTGTCTGCAAAAGTTTGGGCTCTGATCAAAGCTAATTCTTCAGGTGAAAGGTTCTTGCTCTCCACCTCTCTATCCCCTAGCTGAGGTTCCCATTCATCCCTGCTTGCTTAGCTGTACATGCTCTGCACCCAGATCTATCAAAATAACCCTGTTCAACCTACATCCCCTTCTCCACTCTCAGGCATGGCACTGTAAGTGTTCGTGCTAACCTGGGTAGCCTCCACAGACCAAGGGACTGAGGGAAGAGCTGCATGTGCAGACACCTTCTCCACATCAACACACAAGGTATTATACTCACACGGATCATACTTAAAGGGTAATTCCCCAGGCAAGACAAGCTGAGTATACCTGACACCTTATGGAAACCAGAGAAGGGGAGTCTCAGCTTACTCATACTATTCTCAGTCATCTGCTCTTCCCTTTTCCCTTGTGCTGCAAGGCAAAAAAAAAATTTAAAAAAGAGAGAGAGCCAAATCATCTTACTAAAGAAGAATAAAACTAATCTAAAAAATAAAACAGAAAAGCAGATTTTTTTTCTGCTGCTTCAGTGAGTTGAATCAGCATAGAGACAGCTAAGCATTACAGTCCACAGAAGGGGAGAAGCAGCACCATGAAACCAAGACCAGGGGGGAGAAAATCAGCACACCCTTATGGAAGTGGTACGCCAGCAGATCCGCACCCTCAGGCACCCCATCCTACTAACACCAGGCACCTGGCCTTTCCTCCCAAGCAGAATTGGAAGTCTGGAGATGGACACTTTGTAATAATTTTTTAAAAAGGGATCTGACTCATTTGCAAAGTTTCTTGCTGTTTTTATTTCATGCAAACCCATCCAACCATTCCTAGAGCTAACCACGTTTAAGCAGGCAGTTCCATGGTTCCAAGCACCTTGTTTTTATGATGGTTACTGTTGCAGTAGACACAGCCCTAGAGCTGAGCCATCCTCACCTACTGAATGGACCCACGGTTTTGAGGGAAAAGAATTATAGTCTGAAGCTTTAGCAAGACTGCAGGGCAGGTGCTGTGCAAGTTCCTAGCCAATGCCTGACTCTGGGTGATCCTCAGTTTCCCAGCTGAACCTGTCTCCTGCTCAGGTTTCATGCTAAGGTCTCCTAAGTGTGCCTTTCCCAGTTTCTGGTGTGTTACTTTCCAACCTGATACAGACAAAAATCAGGAGAGTACAGCACTTACACAACAGCACAAACCCTGTGTGCTTTACAGGTTTTGATATACTTGCAGCCTTTTTGCATAACAACAAAGTGAAATTGGAGATCTAGATCAGGAAAAAACAGGCTGCTTATGTATCCAAGCAGAAGCCTGGGGAAAAGTATAGAGGAAAAGAAAACTAGGAATGTAATGTACACACTTTGGTTGTTCCACCCAGAGTCAGCCCTGCCTTCAGGAAAATCTGAATGTTGTTGCCTTTGCTGGCCCACCTCCCTTCCTCAGAAAGCACAAGGCAAAACCAGACTGCCATTCCCTTTCTAGTCTCCTGCTTACAAAACAACTTGAATGTGTTACTACTTCAAAACATCTGTTTGCACTCCCAACATGAGAAAAAATGTTGACACTCTGTGTGTTTGATAACAAGTTATGACCTCTGCTTTGGAATTTGGAATCTGGTTAAACCCAGCTTATTACACTTCCAAAACCTAGTCACTTTTGAAACTTCAATGAATTTAAGTCTAATTATTCTAAAATTAAGTTATTCCTATGTTTCTGTTCTGAAGACATCCACTGAGATCATTCCAAAAGGCTTGCAATCTTTGCTTCATTTCTTTTCACTTTTTAATTATGCTAATGGATGAAATTCTAGCTAGCGTGTCAGAGGGGGTTTTAGTGCAGGGGTGGTGAGCTCATGAGCCGAATACAGCACGCCAAGCAGCTCATCAGGCCACAGCCCAGTCCTGACACCATCTTCCAGAGCATCCCTGAAATGTGGACAGGCAGCAAGCCACAAACCAGGTGATTCTCTGGCCAGCCTGCACCACCCACTTTTTCTAGGGGCCTCCCAGCCCTTCTGCTTGCCTTCAGCTTGTCTGTAGCCTAAAGACAGGTCCCACCACCACAGTAAAGATGCAAGGCAGGACGGTGTGCGCACATCTGCTGGGATAGATGTGCAACCTCTGGCCATATGACACACTGTGTGGTGTAAACCTGCCTTAGCCACGTAACAGGAGACAAACGCAGCCTCTAGTGAGATGACTCAGATGTGTGGCAGGTAAATGACAGCACAGGTAGATTTTGAGAACATGACATATACACGGTCACTTATCTGACAGGGGAAGGGCCACATCTTTTCTTATCACATAGCTATCAGAAGCTATGTGTCTGCCCAGGCTAAAAGCACAGGCACCACTGCCTCAGAGCAATGCTGGCTGTGGCAAGCACACTGCTGCTCCTACAAGCACATCATCATTTCTCTCTTTGTCTTTTTCAGATGTTCTCTATATGGGGTAGAGTGGTCTGTATCTCCAAGATAACGAGCTAGTCCATTTTGTTACACATTAATGAGGTTCAGCACAAGGTTTCCTTTTATTTTCATCCACTTGACTGATAATGGAAATTCTTCACATAGTCAGGCAGAATGCCTGTGGGATGTCCTAAGTCTCTGGTGTACAGCAAGACAACCATGAGCCAGCAATGTGCCCTCCTGGCTAAGAAGGCCAATGGCATCCTGGGGTGTATTAGAAGGGGTGTGGTTAGTAGGCCAAGAGAGGTCCTTCTCCCCTCTACTCTGCCCTGGTGAGACTGTACCTGGAATATTGTGTCCAGTTCTGGGCCCCTCAGTTCAAGAAGGACAGGAACTACTTGAAAGAGTCCAGTGCAGGGCCACTGCACTGGGAAGGGAGTGGAACATCTTCCTTATGAGGACAGGCTGAGGGATCTGTGTCTCTTTAGCCTGGAGGAGACTGAGGGGTGACCTTATTAATGTTTATAAATACATAAAGGGTGAGAGTAAGGAGGATGGAGCCAGGCTCTTCTCAGCGATGGCCAGTGATAAGACAGGGGGCAATGGGTGCAAGCTGGAGCAGAGAAAGTTCCATTTGAATATAAGGAGAAACTTTTTCACTGTGATGGTGACAGAGCACTGAACAGGCTGCCCAGAGAGGTTGTGGAATCTCCTCTGGACACATTCAAAACCCACCTGGATGCGTTCCTGTGCAATTTAGTCTAGGTGATCCTGCTGTGGCAGGGGGGTTGGATCAGATAATCTCTCAAAATCCCTTCCAATTCCTAACATTCTGTGATTCTATTCATTCCTACAAGCTGCTTATAAAATGGCAATGCAGTAAAATGGCCAACGAAGAAAATACCAAAATAGTAGGTAAAGAAAAAAATATCCTTATCCTCCACTGAGTATTTCTTTACCTGACTTTCTAAAACATAGTCTTTGTTCACAGCCTTTCTTGAGGGAGAGGTCTTCCTTAAACCATGGGAAGACACAGGAGTACCCAGCATCACACACCAGTGGCAGGAAGAGCATTGAAAAGCGACCAGCCCTGTTACTGATACAGGCATTTCTTTGAGAAATGTAATGTGGCATCTGGCATAAAAACACATCAATAGGGTAAAGTCCCACCTAAAAGTTCACTGGTTGGAAAACAGTTACATTGGAAGCACGTTCTAGGCAAATGGTCATGTCCCTCCCCATACAATGACTTTAGCAGGAGGTAATTTTGTATTTGTATTGCTTTATTGAAGCAGACACAGGTTTCTCCTTGTTAGGGTGAAAAGCTATGTCTTGGGAATATGTTTTAACCTATAGCCTTTATGCATCCCAAATTCGTATCCAAACATAAGCCTGAAGCGCAGTACCTGCAGGCAGGTAAGGTAAAAGTGAAGGCCAGTTTCTTTCCTTCAGGACAGAGTGCCTGGTTGATACCTGTTTTGATACCTGGGTTAGGCTCCTGCACCCAAAGCCAAGTGCTACTGTTAACATTAAACCCTCTTCATGGAAGAGTCAGGATTTTCAGCAAGAAAGCCACAGATCCCAGGAGGATTATGGACCATTTCTGGAGAGTTTGAGGAAGGTAGTTGTAAAGACAAGCTATTGCTAATAGACTCAGAAACACCAACCAGGGCTCCACACCTTCACAAGAGAATAAAGGTATAGTGTCCATAAATCAGAAAAGAGTTCCCTGAGTTCTCCCCTTGTTTAGTCTCCTGAGGTTTTTATAGTCTACTCTCACTCCTCCTCCTCTCCTGGGACCTGTTACTGCTTTGGCTCCGTCCCCCAGCTCTGATCTGCCTCTTAAAAGTAATTCCCTTCTACATTGAAATCCCTCCCCTCTCCTTTAAAACCACAAAACTTTTACCAATTAAATAATTGAAAAAATTCTCTGTACATTCCTGCCCTGGGCAGACAAAGTGTTGGCCATTCTAATATAGCAATTTAGCACATCTTTGGTATGTGTTGCACTTTCACATTTTAAAATAAAGCATGACATTTATCTATATAACTGTAAGTTCTTAATGACTTTCCCTCAGGTGTTTCTCTTCTAAAGCACAATTATAGGCACTGGAGTGACTCTATAAAATGGTATGCATACCTGATTACTCTGCTTGTCTGCTTCCAGGGTGTGCAGGGGTTATTTTCTAACTTAATTGACATCAGCAGAGCGTTGCTTTTGGTAGTGAGACAGAGATGAATCAGATGGAAGGGTGAAAGCTTATTTCTAGTCTTCTACCTATGCTAACAGGCCAACCCCCACAGTTCTGACCAGGGCGCTTGCAGTTCCTGACAGGTTAGGCTATCCCCAAGAACGGGCTGGGAGAGGCAGCTGATCCTCCCACTGCAACAAGTGACAGGGAAAAGCCAAGAGCCAGTATCTCAACACAATCTCTTCTATTCATGCACCAACCCAGACAGACACACACAGCACATCAGGTTAAAATAGTCACAGATAACAATAGCATGTGGACAGTCCAGATCCTCAGAGGAACATGGGAGCAAATATGCAAGCTAACACTCCTCCTCCACCAGCACTTGTCCACCCTTATAAAGCCCAGCTTGGAACAGTCCTGCAAGAAGGTTACTTAATCCTGTAGAGCCTGGGTTGAACTTTCTGGATTAGAAGCAGATACAGCAGTCATTAGGCTGGGAAAATTGAACACAGTTGACATGAGAGTAGCAGCTATAAATATAGAAATCTCTGATCCCAGGTGCAGCTATTTTGCTGACTGTATTTACATTTTAAGATGCACTTGCAAAATAAAAGCAGAGACTCCTCATGTCATTTTTCATTCTGCTCCTCCAGCAGCACACAGCACAGGGCATGGCCTGGTTATCACTGAACTCTGATGCCAAAACATTAAGCCTGTTTTTCTTGTCTAAGCACCCAAGTTCGTGACATGATGCTGTGCTTAGGATTACCTATGCACATTGAATTAGGGTCTTAAAATATATTATTACGTATCAGTTTTTGGGGGGCCCTGTTGCCTTACTCTGTTTACTACACAGATTTCCTCTGGGATGAAATCCAGACAATGTAGTGATGGAAGCTACCCTTTCTGGACACTCTTTTTTTTCCCTTCTATATCATTTGTTGCAAAAATTGGCAAGTGATTAAAGCTGAACTTGAAGAAAACAGAAGGTATCACCACAAAAGCATAGGAATGTGGCTTTTTGCCATGGAGTTCTTCTGCAGTGCCAGCCAAGCCATTTAAATCACACTTTTCACTGTTTTTTAGCAATTGCATATTCCTCATCTTCCCATATGTGGCTTGAGACTGTGGGTTCTAATTTGTAGCAGAGCTTAGGAGTCAGCTTGCAGTTGATTTATGTGTATGCTTTACTTTGAGTATCTGCAGTACTAAACACTGAGTACACTGAACTATCAGCTCCTGACATATTACAAAAGTCATAAATCAATGTGAATAACAAAGAGAGGGTGCAAAAGCCCCATCATGTCACAGGAGTGTTATGGAATAAGTTTGATGGGGATGCACAAGAGAAAAAAGTGCATTAGGAAATTAATCACTGTGATTTCAGAGCAGACTCTTGCTGCTACTTAATAACTTGGAGGCATTTCATTTTGCAGTCTTACAAGTACCATTTTCTGTATAATTTCCTAGACTCTTCTCAAAACATAATGTGAAAAGAACAAAAATGCCACACTAAATCCCTACACCAACAGCCAAGTGCCTATCAAGGATACCTACCACACATCCACAAGCCAAGACTTCTGGACTCAAAAACACAGGTCTCTGTCCCTGAGCCAGACAAGCTGCCTTCCTGCCAGTGAACCAGCAAAAACATTGCAAGGCATTTACTTTGTCAGGTAACATTTACTATCATCATCTGAAGGGAAAGGTTGTTCAGGGACAGAGGGTTCCATCACAGAAGAAGAATGTGTTCTGACAGGTAGAACTTCTAGCCACTCTTCTTCGATTTTGTTCACAATGGGCAGCCCTTCCTATCTGTCTCTACTCATGCATAAGGGTTTCTGTAATAGCAGCTCCTAGCCAGAGCCCCATGACTTTTGGCTACCCATTTGTGTCCTCTTTCTCCAAAATGCCGCTTACACCAACCCCACTGTCCTGGCTAAGCCAGTCTCAGCTCTCTCTTTGCCTTCCCTCCGAGGTCTGGGCTTGAACATCAGTCTCCCAACAAGCTTCAGGCTGACATATCCTCCCAGTTTCTTGCTCAGATGTGTACCAGTTAGGTCATTCCTGCCTTGCCTTCAATGACCCTGCCCAATCTGCCTCTCTTTCAGTGTTTCTACCAAGCAGTCTCTCCATCCTTGACCTTGACATGTGAAGTCTTCTCTACACCCCCCACAGCTACCTGTCCTGCTTTTTGTCTAGTTTATAACCTCAGTTGTTGCTTTTCTTTTCAGCCACAGCTTCCCTTCTTGCTTGCTCCCTCTTCTTGCACAATCTCCATGCCTCCCTCCTGCTCATCATGCTCCTGCCTCCCATTCCTTTCTCCAATCCCTTCCAGCTTCCTGGCCAAACTAAACATGTCAGAGACAAGCTTTCAAGAATATTTTTAAGGGGATAAAGCAATATATTCTTCCCTTAACCCTCCTTTCAGAAATGGTTTGAGCACTTGGCCGCTATTTGTCAAAGCTTTTCATCTCAAGCAGACACCAGCTATGGAAAAGTGCAGCCAAAACTGTTCAAGCTTCTCACAGTTATGAGAAACAGAATACAAGGACTCATACTGGGGTGTGCCATGCAGTTTTAACAACATACAGTGCTACCTGCCTCTCCTGGACTCTTATACAGGTATAGTGCTTTCATATAGATTGTTGGCTCGAGTACATATCCATTAGCTCCATTAATTTTAACTTTGCTTCAGTGAAAACTACTGGTCCTGGTTAACTAAAAAGGGTGGTCAGCTTCAGCTTTTAACACATAGACTTCCCTAAAAATGTTTGCTAAAAATTCCACCCTTATGCACATGGTAGTTAAGAGCCACCTGCAAACAAGCAGCAGAGCTTGCCTGCCATTCTGCTGTCAAATCCTTCTAAAAACATGTTAAGAAGTACACAAATCCTTCTAAAAACATGTTAAAAAGTACACAGTTAAAGACAGACATTGGAGTCTACTATGTCTAAGAGTTAAACAATCTCATATTTCCAATATGGTAATTGTTTGCTTCTTGGGTTTGCATTTTGTATGCATGCAACATCTTTGTATCCCACCAGAAACCTTCAATTAATCGTTGGTAGCTTTAGGAACCCTGAGCTTTGCAGAAAGATGCACATACAGAGACATATGTGAAACTCACAGGCTTTCATTAAACAAAGGCTGTACATGAATGCAAAGATCCTTACAGACTGCATAGCCATAATGTTTTAAACATTTCCTTCCAGAAACCTTTTTGGAAAGTGAACAATGACATAAACCCCACACAATGTTCTTAAAAACATTAAAATTGAATTAATTCTGCTTGTATTATATTTTATCTTGAAAAAAAGTACATTACAGAGAATTCAAAAGTTTTCTTCTATCTCTCTCAGGTAGGTATCTTATATCTCTCTGTAGTAGGTTCTTATATCTCTCTTTGGTAGGTAAAAACTAAAAAAACTTAAAAAACAAAATAATCCTAAGATGCAAACAAGAACTTATGACTAATTATTTTGGTTTATTCCTGAAATAATGGAAAATTAAACTTCATGTGTCTTCACTAATCAGCTACGAGGGAGAAAAACTCACAGCTTTTACTTAGTCTTTATTTCTGTTCATCACATATGTTTCGAAGATACTGGTGCTGCTTTCTTTCACTTGAGATTTCAACACACAAGAGTGCAAGTAAAATGCCAGGGACAGTGAACTAATTTTATAAATAAAAGTATGAGCATGTACAATATATAAAATACATGAGTTCATATTTGGTCAGATAATGTTCTTACACCTGTTCATTCAGGCTTTGGACCAAATCACTTGCAGAGCTAGTGAATGATATTTGAACAGAGCTGGGTAAAAATAGATCTGTTCTTGTAACATTATCAAAAGGATCTGACCTAAGAGGTGACAACATCTTATGGGGTAAATCATCTAAATTGGATGTTTCCTCATGATTTAGGATTGGTTAGTATTACTCAGCACGCATAAAATAGCTGACCTCTACTACAGATTCAACTTTTTAAAAGGGCAGATAATGGCAGGACAAGGGGGAATGGATTAAAACTAAAGGAAGGAAGGTTTAGATTAGATATTAGGGGGAAGTCTTTTACAGAGAGAGTGGTGAGGTGCTGGAACAGGCTGCCCAGAGAAGTAGTGGATGCCCCGTCCCTGGAAGTGTTCAAGGCCAGGTTGGATGGGGCCCTGGGCAACCTTGTGTAGATCCAGGCCTGGAGGTT
This sequence comes from Zapornia atra, assembly GCA_013400835.1. Classification (NCBI taxonomy): domain Eukaryota; kingdom Metazoa; phylum Chordata; class Aves; order Gruiformes; family Rallidae; genus Zapornia; species Zapornia atra. Next base: position 59,847 of record VZTU01002292.1, on the reverse strand, counting down.
GGTGGCCCTGCCTGTGGCAGGGGGGGTGGAGCTCTATGATCCTTGGGGTCCCTTCCAACCCAGAACCTTCTATGATTCTATGATACTATGATACTGGACGTATTGAATTTACGGACCCTCACCTACTTCGTAAATCCTATGTCAGGTTTATACTATAGTCCTATACTCCCAGTTTATATTATAGACCAAAACTTCCATGGCAGTTGTTTTATTTGCAAACTAATCCAAAAGTATGATGAACGTAAACTGAGACAAGACAATATTGCAGAACTTTGGTAGGCAGCAGTCTTTAAGCTGTCTTCTGCTATTCTCAGTACCTTGTGTGTCTTACGCATGTAGCTACACAGATAAGGATAGCAATTGTTTCTTCACAGTATTTTTTTCTTCCTTTGAAAAAAGGAAGATTTGATAAAAAAGAATTGATACAATATCTGCTGCATGTAGCTCTCTATGCCTGCTCTGCCACTAAGGCTCCTGTCTGTGAACCCATTTAGCTTTACCTGCATGACTCGGGACTGAGCCTGCTTCCCAGAAACATTCACCAGTAAGCAGTTCTGCCCAGCACCCTTGCTGAAGAGGTAATTCAGTGCAACAGAAAAGATTAAACCCACTCCCCACACTCAAGAGCCACCACAGAAGACAAACTTGGAAACAATTTAACCCAGTGCCACTGGGGATAAAAGCCATGCAGGCTCCCAGCAGGCGGCAGGTGAGGAGCCTGCAAGGGTATGCTTATTTCCAATGAGCAGTCAGGGAAAGCACCAGTTGCCCTGCTGAGCCACTCCATTCATTCCTGATCAGCTTTTGTAGGCACTGCTGAAGTTCAGAGTAACTCCCATTAATACGGTAATTGTGGCAACACGCCTCATTTGCTGAAAACCCAAAGCGTTCCCGTTGACTCAGAGTTTACATTTTGTTTCAGCTCGCTGCATGTGAGGCTTAGCAACCTTGGCTTGAACCTCAGGGTTTGTCTGTACACAGAATGCAGCATCAGTTTAAGCTGAACAGTTTGTGGAGCCAGTACAAAATCTGGTGGGGCATGGATGACTCAAGAATGACTTCTTCAGATGGAGAATGATTCTAGATTTCAATCAACATAAGCTTTAGCAAGCCCAGGCCTTCGGTTCTGGGGCATTCACTGAGCTGCATATTGCAGAAGGAAGGGTCTATAATTAAAAATCACTGTTTGGGGAGCTATTCTCCAGTTCCATTACACACTTTTTGTGTCATCATTTTTGTAGTCCACACTGTGAGTGTTTTCCATTTGTATCTGCATGAAAAATGGCTTTCTGCTGTATTTTTACATTTTGGCTATTTATAAGTAGGGCACTGAACCAAAGCATTGTTACAAGCTAAACGTTAACATCTCTCCTGCTCCTTTTCCTGCAGTTGGAGCTAAAATAAAACAGTTAATGATTGTACAAGTACCTTAGAAACTCCAGTAGAGAAATACAATCCTCCTTACTGTACCCCTAACACAACACCCTAATTAACTAGCTAATTAGCTAACATAGTAGCCAACATACCAGCTGACTGTGAGATTGCCTGCACAGTATGGAATTTCCAGTAGTCAAAAGAAGTTGACAAATATTGATGCCCCTGCAGAGCAAACATTCAGAAAGGGTTTCCCAGAGAAAAAAAAAAAAACAACCCCAAAAACCTAAAAAATATGGAAGAAAAAGTTGAACAAGGCAAAAGAAAAAAAAATCACTTAATTAAAATCATGTCATTAAAATAGAACACACCTTCCAACATGGGAAGGATCATTCCTGTCAATTTCTTATTAAAAGTATTAATGTCAAAGGAAATTTAATTCTTTTTTAATGTACTTTTGGGCAGGAATGCTGCAAGAAAATACCTGGAAGAATATGCCTGGCCGAAATAACTCAGTGCTGGATCCAGCACAGATACCCCTAGAGGCCTCTGGCAGCATCCATGACTGTTCTCACATCTGCAAAATGAAGACAGACCTCACTCTTCTTTGCCTTACATGGCTTACAGAGATTAAGGGGATACCACATTACCTTCTACCAGTGTAACACAGCAAACAGACTCTTTTCCTGGGGGTAGAAAAACTCCTTGAAGGGCCTGGGGCGGAACAAGGTGGGACACCTACAAAACCCTTTCACCCTGCATGTACCACCACAGGCTCCCCCAGCCAGGAAAGGAGGATGGTTAAACATCCCCAGTTGCCTCCACTGTGGAGATAAATTAAGTTCCATGTGCACTCCTACCCCTTTGATAGGAAGTAGGGGTGAAATATAAGATCACTATTCCCCATCAGAGAGATCCCAAAGGCTTGTTCTATATTAAGTACAAAAATACATATCAATATTACATTATTTTAAAGTAATTAGGATAATGAAGAATCCTATCCTATATGATGAGACAGGAGAGGAGAAATGGCTTGTACTGCTTTTGTATTTGCCAGGCTGGTAACGACAGTCACGTTTTAGCTGTTTGGCTTGTAGCACTCTGTGCTGCAGCTTATTCACTTTGCAGATGTCTCACAATAGTTTGCAACAGCAGGTAAATACTAAATATAACAGCAACTTTAGAAATACAGCAACAGGGGAATGGAGAAGTTAAGGCACTCAATTCTGTTTTTCTGTAAGTTGCTGGCAGACAAGCACAGAACAAAGCTTTCCCAAATTCACTTCCAGCCCAAGGTTAAACCAGCAAGCTGCAGGCACCTGTCATGGTATGCATGGGTTCCTCGTGGAAATTAAATGACTTCCATATGGCCACTGTAGCAGGACTTAAAATAAAATGCCTGTTATTTAGTTCCATACTCTAATAAAGCAGGATTGGCCAACAGATCAAGTGTCTACCATGCTGGGGTGGTAATCCATTTCTCTTTTGAAAGGAAATATCAGGGAAAGGTTTAGCAGAGACAGATAGGTATTCGTCTTTTGGGAAGTAAAAACTAAAGCAGAAAATGTCTTTCTTTTCCTTCACTGGAAGTGTGGCTTGAAGATTTTTTGTTAATTTGTATTGTAGCAACACTAACTTCCACAGACAAAGCAATGGGATGGCATTTCTGGGATTTTAGATAAGAGTCAATGCCAAGTCATTGAAGCAATGACGAGACTCCGTGTGCGCATCCATGTCTGGCTGACCATGAAGCTAAACTTTGCTTCCATAAGGGCCACCAATATTCTGAAAGACAAGAAGTGCTGCTCCTGGCTGGGAAACAAGGAGCAGTTCTACGTAGCAGAGGGACCTTTGCTTATCTTTTAGCTCTGTGTGCACAGCAGCGTGATCTTTTCCACGTATTAACAGCTGCAACCTTTCACATAAAGAGCTTTTCATAAGTTTAATTTGAACTTTGCTACTCTTTTTATCGGCAGAGCATTTAGAAGAGTGACTTGCTCTTTAGGAACTCAGGAGATCATCTGTTTTCAGCTTTTAACTTTAGAAGATGTGCAATACTACAGGCGATACGAATATGTGCGATACTTACTGTACATGAAAGTGTTAGTCGTACAACTGGATGGGCACCGTGCCAGCCAAACTCATCTGTCAGGCTGTCAACACCTTACTCTTTTTCTGCAGTGACCTATGTGGAAAATTTTTCTACTAACAGCTGTTCAGACTGTAGGCAGACAACAGGTTGTCTTAAACTCACTTTCAACTGTGCATAAAGGTTTGCGAATTTCTGGTTTCGTTTGCAAGATAAACAAGAACTGGATGTTCTTTTTATTTGCATTTATGATTTGTTTTACATTTACTATTTGCAGAAATTCTTCTGGAGCTCCTAGCTCCATCACCAAAAAAAAAAAGACTTCTAGTTCACTGACCTTTTCCATCTGACAAAAAACCCAAGTTGAAATGTGAATCCTGCAGACAGGAGTGAATTCTCTTCCCTTCTTGTCCTTTTTTTTTTTCTTTTTTTTTTTTTTTAAGGACTCATCAGCAGATGTGAAAAGATGGCCCAGAATCATCTGACAAAAGCTCAGCAGTGTGTACTGTCAGTTTGATGAAGACTTGTATTTCAAAAAATGGAAGTCTTTTCCAACAGCACTGAAAATAAACATCCCAAAAGTGCCAGAATGGTTTAGGACCTTAATCCTTTGAATCTTCAGGGAGATTTAGGCCTTAGGCTACAGGCCCAATTATTTAAACATTCCCTAACTCCTTTGCATACTATTTCTTTCTGGGCAAATTTGGCTTTAAGAGGTGCCAAAAGAAATAACTGATTGACAGCTGTAGGTGGAACTTAGACCTTTTGAATGGGTCTAGATGGGCATGAGTAGAATTCATCATGCCTGAACTGAAAAAAAGAACTGAGATGGTCAGCAAAGACACACTTGACCTGTTTTGGACAATTTCATGAAATACACCACACTCTCTTGCCTTCCCTGAATTTAGAGGTAGCTCATTTCTAGATATCCACACTTCATTAAATAAATTCCCCCTTCAACTTGATTTTGTAAATAGGATTTAAGTCCCTAAATATTTTTGAGAATTCATCCTGCAGTTTTCTATAGACTCGTGTAGACTCTTAACACCACATATAGCTAAGCTGGCAGAGAGGCAATTTTAATAAAAGCAACGCCCAGATGTCACTCAGTAGTGTGCCCTTAGTTCTCCAAAAGCTTCACCACAATTATTGCTCCTTCTTTACTGAGGTGAAAGCAGAGAGGCAGATACAGTCTTCATACTACCTGGCAGTAATATTCTGATATCAGGATGATGAAAAAGAAGAACGCTTCTGGGGACAATTTAGAGCAGTGGCTTAACTTAGTCATATTTAATCACATATTTAATCACTTTTGGAAGAAGGTATTGATTGCAGAATTAACTGTGCATGCAGACAGCTATGGGAGCCTACTGCATCCGGCTTAGCAGAGCTCTAGCAGTCCTCAGGTTAGATCGCATCGCATATGGATATTTGACTGATGATCTTTATTAAAGTTTTCCTTCAAATGTGACATTTGCTTTTCCTCCAAGAGACACCCTCTTCACTCTTTTTTTTTTTTCCATTGTGGTGGTTTTGGCCCTAACCAAAGGCCAAATACCCACCAAGCCGCTTGCTCACTCCCCCCTTCAGCCAAAAATGGGAGAAAATAGATATTGGGAGGCTCAGGACTTGAGATAAGGACAGAGGGATCACTCTCCAATTAGTGCAATGGGTGAAACAGACGCAGCACAGAATAAAGGAAAGAAAAAGTGATTTATTACTACTTACTACAACTACTACACCCAGTGAACCGGAACGAGATAAGAAGCGGCCAGGTCTTCAAGCACCTTCCCCCCACCCCTCCCTTCTTAGCAAACTTAAAACTCATCACGATTTTACTCCCTTCTTCCCCCCCCAACATGGCGCGGGGAGGGGCAGGGAATGGGCAGTGGGGTTCCGGTGATTCCCAACAAGCTGCTTTTCTTCCCCAGATATTATCACTTCTACTTCCTCCCCCCACCCCTCGCCTCTTCGCACTCATGACTTTAATCAGAGATTCGCTCCCTTCTTCCCTCCCGTTCGCAGTACAGGGGGGGCAGGGAATGGAGAGTGAGGGGTTTCAGTCCGTTCCTCCCAAGCTGTCTTCCATCTCAGCTGTGGGAGGGGGGCATTCCACATACACACACCCTTCCCCTGCGGCACCGTGGGGTCCCACCCACGCGAGAGTCGTGTCCACGAGCTTCTGCAGCGTGAGTCCTCTCTATCGGGGAGTCATCCCCTCACCACAGGCCTCTCAGCAGGACTCTCCCCTCCATAGGGTGCTGACATCCGGGTCCAGACCCCCCGGCCTGGTCCCCCGCAAAGTCACAAGTCCCTTGGCAAACCTGCTGAGGCGTGGATCAATCTTCACAGGGCATTGTTGTCTCTGCTCCCCGTCCTCATCCATGGGCTTCGAGGGGACACCCATTTCACCATGGACTCCACCACAAGCTGCAGGGGAAACTTTCTCTGTGCATTCTTCATCCCCCCCCTCCTGCGGGCCTGGCCTTGCAGTCTGTGCAGCTTGTTACATCTTCTCACTCCCGCTCCGGTGGCAAAGTGCACCTGCCAGCAGGGTTTTTTCTCCTATATGTGATTCACAGAGGCGCTGTGACCAGCTCTGATAGGCTTGGTCTCAAATTTGGCCTTGAATGGACCAATGTTTTCAAAATATGGGGCTTGCAGAAAGCTGTAACTGCAGCTTACAAGAGCCACTGAAGCAGCACAGTTACACCAAACTGCAACATTCATACACAAAAATTATACAACATTGTTTCTTTAAAAAGTGCATTCAGGAATTCATACTGCTTCCACTTCCCTGCCATTGCATGTGATTCCCATGACTGCACTTGATAACAGCATTTCCAGCGCACAGAATGTTCCTTCGCAAGATGTGGGAGCTGGTTTTATTTGTTTATCCTTTCCTTTACACATTTCCAGAATGTCAACTCTGACATTCTGTATTTTTGCTGAAATTCTTCTTTGTGGTCTCAGAATTATGGATCGTGAGCTTAGTCAGAGCTATAACTGAGGGTGAAGTTAATCAAATACAAATGTTTATAAACCAGGGTTTTAAATGCTATGAACAAAAACATTTTTCCACTTTTCCTTCAGAGCTCATTCTGTTCTGTAGAAACACATTGCTATGGTTGATTCTTCAGCCATCAGAAGTTTTTCTCAGTCTTCTTGATGCAAAGGTGTAGGCCATTGGCCTTGGAACTGAAAGACAGTTCAGTTCCAAGAAGTCACAGTCTGCTTAGGTTTCAATTTTCTGGAGTATGTCATGGAGATGATAATATTCTTCAGAGGACCCTTTTTGTTCTTGTCCATACTGATTGCACAGAAAGCCACTATCAAAGGGTTGATCTCAACAGACAGAATGGTGTGAAATCAATCAGAAAAACTACTGTTTCAACATGAACTGATGTTCATGTCGTTAAAAAAACCCACAGCTCCACGAAGGGGTTGAGAATAGTGCAACCAGAAAGACCAAACTAGCTACTTATCTTACATGTGCACCACAGAGATGAAACCAGGGGAATATTAAAGAAATGCAATAAATACTTTAAAAGATACAAAATTAAATATGTTGACTTTCCATGTTTTGAGCTTTTTATGGAAAAAAAAATATATTTGAGTATATGACCTAGAAATTATTAGTGCCACTCCTCCTAAAAGTGTATTTTTTGGCACAATTTTGATATTCACAAAAAAATAAACACCAGTTTGATGTTCACACTACCAGTCAGAACATAATTGTTTCTTGGGAGCACTTGAAACTGGAATGTCACGATATTACTTACCAAAGTATTTGAACTTCCTTAATGTTAACATGCCTTTAGGCAAGCAAATTGGGATATTGCCATTTACAAACATAGCCTGGCTATAAAATCAGAGCATTTGTATGAAAGGCGTTAGGTGTGAAACAAAGCTTCCCAGTTAATATTGAGAGGTATATCTAAATGAGATGGACCAGCTGCCTGAAGAAGTTCCCATCCTTTCTCCCAGCTACCAAATGCTGTTCTGCAGCTCACATCCCATCAGTTGTACCAATACAACTGTTGTGGGGCTGTTCTTTAAACTGGATCACCCAACTGATACAGGCTAAAAATAATTCTGTGACTACCTTCCTCATTTTCCTTAATCCAAAGCAAGCAAATTAAGGAAGGTGTCATCTCTGATAGGAAAGAAAGTTGGTGGGGAGAGGCAAGATCTTTCATTAGACTAAGTGTTGCTTTCAAGGAAAGAAACAACTTTCAGGGACACCAATCTTTCTAGAGGTCTAAAATAGAACTAGGAAGCTTAAGCTGTGTACATTCTGCAGACAGTCTCTCTGAATTTTTTCTGAGAGAAAAGTAATGGAAAGCAGCAGATTAGATGGGGAATATAGCCAGAGGAGAGATGGTATGACAGACTGGGGAGAGATGAAGGATAAGTGGTGCTTCTGTTCAAAGAAGGCAGCATTTACTGTGGTCATTGTGGAAATATGTGTATTGGTTTTGCATTTGTTGGCCTGACACAGTTTGGTTCCACAAGCGATACACAGAATTTGTGGGAACATTGTTTCTGATGATGAGTTTGTGAAGCTGGGGTGACATGGGCATTATTTGGTGCATTGAAGTGAGTGGGCTGGGGAGATTTTCTTTCAAATTCTGATCTCATGAGAAGCAATCCAATATAACTAGAAAAAAAGATTAATTAAGGTCCAAACACATCAATCGATTTAAAACTTCACCAGCCACAAAACCAATACACTCTCAGCCTTTAGTAAAACTACATGATTACCTGCCTGCTAAAATTAGTCAATTGTTTTGTGTTTGTGGATACAAAGGGGCACAGCTGTGATTACCAGTTCTGCGGAACCTTGTGTCTGGTGGGTGTCCTGTTCCTGACTCCTTGTAAGAGCCAAACGCCTGGCCGGAGACAGGCCCACAGACTAAAAGAGAGAGACACTAATGGCAAGATCACTGTCACACACGTGTGTCCTTTAGTAAAGGAGAGTAACTCCAGTGCAGATTTTCACAGAGAAAAAAAGCCAGGTATGGATGTCTTCATCCATACTTCATTCTGGAGTAAGACTCCAGAACAATGCCAGCTCACTGGCGTGGTGGCATATAGGTTCCAGTTCAGGCTGCTAAATTCACGTGAGCTGATCTATCAAATGCACAAAGGATCTCTCTTATTAGGACAAAATACACTGGTTTAGTATGCTAAGCTAATTCAGGTAGGCTTTCATGGAAGGCTGTGGAAATATTTGAGTAGTCCTTGTTAAGAACATGGCTTGTGCTTATTTGCAGAACTAATTGCACAAACATTTATGCACAACAGACAATATGCTCAGTGTTTTCAATATCTCAGAACCATGTTAAGAATAAACACTAATGACATATTTTGCAAGATACATAATCTGTTTGTTTATGTGACTCAATATGTCTAAAGAGGAGATTTTGATTATTTTAATACAGTCCTGTGGTGGCTAGTGTTGACTTCCCAATTAGCAAATGGACAGTCCAACAGCTAAATATTTGAAGAGGTTCCATATTTAAATATCTCCAAGAGCTGTAATTTTCCATATCCATTAGACACCACATTTGGGTTAAGGCACATGATAATCCAAGTGATATGATGCTCCAAAAAAAATCTTAGTTTGTTAACACATAAGGGAGCAGCTGGAAAAATACTGATGCATTGCCAGCATGAACTTGTACTTGGTCAATGCAAAATAAAACACCTGCAAATGTTAACAAAACATAAATCCCAAATACTCCTGTAGTTAAAATTCCATCCTGGGAATCTCCCACCCCTCTACCAAAGCAAACAAACCACAAAAACAGATATAATATGTTACTATTTTACAATATACTTCTTTTTTTAAAAACCACATCTCTTCAGAAGACAGGACATTTCAAATTAATGTTCACCTTCTGAAAACTTTGAATTCTTACAGGTAAATAAAATTATACCCATGCTATCTCATCTTTCCACCTGCAGCCTATAAGCCAACATTCCATGCACAAGATCATCGCAGCCTACCTTAGCACCCAGAAAAATGGAAACAGCTGCCTAACTTTTCACTCAAACATAGTAATATCTGACATAGTAGGAAAAAAATATCATGTGTAAATTAGTTCTTAATGGCTATCCCCAAAGAAGTACCTGTAAAGAATTAATAAACTATCAGTAAATGTTATGTATTATGTTTTTATTAAAAGCTGATGAGTTAGGGATTGTGCAGCAACATTTTTGAAGAAGTTTTACTAACCAGGTTATACATAGCTTCTTCACTTCAATAAAAATTTATTAAAAGCACAGCAGTCAATGAAATTATAGTATGAGATAGTGAAGGAGTACTCATAAACTTGAAATTGTTGATTGAAAATCCTCCAGCTTTGCTGTCAAGGAGTTTGGATTGCTTTGCAGTATAATGTCTATGATGCTGGTTTTTGTCACAGATTCACAGAAGGGTAAGGGTTGGAAGGGACCTCTGGTTATTGGTGCAGTGGTGCTATCCCTTGCAAAAATGCAGCCCATGTGCTCAAGCAATGAAAAAGTAGTGTCAGTATTACTTAAGAACTGCTCTTCTTTCTTACCTAAGTTAACCCCACGTACTAAGATTTAGGAGAAACCCCTCTTCAGTGCCTAATAAACAATAGTGATTTGTTAACTGGGAGTTTAAAATTAGACTAGATGAGGAAAAAAAAACACCTGATGTGAAGAAGATCTCTTGAAATTGCAAGGAGATGTGGACTCTGTGATCTATCTGATGTTAATGATTGAAGTGACCTATAATTAACAATGAGAGCACTGCAAAGGATTTCAATGTTCTATTGCTGCGAGACATGTTACAGACACCAAGTATTAATCATGACTTTTTTAATTCTTCTGTCCTCAGTGACCCATTCAAGTGTCACTGGGGAGGGCATCTGAGAGGGTGTCTTAACCCTCATCATGTACTCAGGCTCTCACACAACGCACTGGCATGATTTCCTTCCTACAGCAAAGTTCAATTTGTTTTTCCAAGCTGCCTCTTCTCAGTTTGCAGTAACTGACAAGCATTGCCCTGGGTAATTTTGGTCACTGGATATGCTCTCTCCAGGACAGTTTTCACTAGGAATCTTTCCAAAGATGTGTCACCCTGAGTCTGCCTTGTATTTGGATCTTAGGTAACTATTAAAATCACACCCCACAGCTGCCTCTTCCTGTATCGGATTAATGAACATTGTGCACCCTGTCAGAGTCCTATCAATTTAAAAGAAAAGAGAACCTGATCAACAACAAGGCAATCATAAAGCAGCGTTCTCTTCAAGGCTATAAAATGGTAATTAGGAGCAAGACGATCAACACTTTTAACTAAGCAAGGGGAAAAGAACTCAAACAATCTGTATGACTAGAATGCCAGTTCCCAACCCACATAGGCAAACTGGTACAGACCTCTCCACCAACGTCAGTGAGCGATTCAAACCTGCCCCACTGAGGCAGATGTAAAATGTGAGATTGTCCTTCCCACAAAACAGTACTGCTTTCATGAACTCAGTCAGCTTTAAACTGTGCCTTTCCTCTGAAGGGTAGTTCTATGCACATTTGCAGCCACAACCAAACTAATAAAAAGAGTTTTCTGATGTCCTTTCTCCTTGGGCAACTGCTTTTCTTCATTCTTGTGCTGTGCAACTACCTATGTAGGACTGTTGTTTAATACTGTATCAACTGAACTGTTAGAACTTAAAACAAGGAATGGGAATGGCTTTTCAACATAAATCATTCCAGTGATCAGTTTACAGTCAGCCTCCCACAGACTCCAACAGCACAGGTGAAAAAGAGTGAATGACGACACAAGAACATGAACAAGTGGTTCCCCATTTAGAAGAGAGTTGAAGGTGGATAAAGAAGTCACTTTTCTAGTTCTCTGGCTGTAGGATAATGACAAAAGAGCTTCAGTGGCACAACTGAGCAAACACAGCTGTTTCCTCCTGGTCCTCTTCTGTTGCGCCAGTGAAACTCTTTGTAGGGCTACACTGAGAAGCCGATCCAAGAGCTGATCTGCATTTGGAGTAATAAGGGGGTTTTACCACCACAAGGAAGTCTGGGCACTCCCATAAAGCTGTGTTTCCATCAACATTCCTGTCTTGTCAAATCATGTCCTCACGGTGGATTTCTGTGTAACCATACACCTTCATGCAAAGTGTGGCTGGTCACAATTCAGCATTTGTCTTTAATGTGCGTTGAAAATAACCAGAAATTAATATTACAGTAAACATAGCTATGAGAGACGACATCCTCTAGCCACAAAACACATTTAATGCCTCCTGTAGACCTGTCCAGTCTCCAGCTTCTTCATGATATCATCACCAGTGACTGGGCTGGGGTAATATCAGGGGTGGTAGTGAGCTTATTTAGTCCGTTTCCTTGAGAACCAGATAAAAGCTACGCATTCACTTTGAGCAGCTCTGAGCAGACATAAGCTACCCACGGCATTTTACTCATTCCTTAAAACTTGTGTTAACCTCAGAGTTTAATGCTTTCATCTTACCAACAATCTGCTGTGTCTCCAGGACTGAAAAAGCCCTGGGTTAGATCTGTACACTCCTAACTCGGTTCAGTGTGCTGTGGGTACTTTGCTTCCCCTAATTAAACAGCCATCACTGTAATAAGAAAGAATTATGTCTGCTGAAGTACTACAAATCTAAATCATGCATCTGGTCCATGGATGATCGTCCCCAGGGGGTGAAAGCAGATCGTAGGAGCTAGAAAGACAAGATCTACATGCAGAATGCACATAGTTGAAATCCAGCAGAGGCTGTCTGGCCACCAGTCTGTGATTTTATCTGGAATTTGCTATTAAAATCAGAAATTAATTGTTTTCTGGGCAAAGATAGGATAAAGAATCACTCTATAAGAACATCTAAATTTTACCTTTGCACTGATTAGCTTTGTTTTAAAGGAGAAATACCTCCATGTACTTTACAATCTCCGTTTGTTGTTTCATATTCAGGTCTACATGACTTTCAAGGTCATAGAATCATAGAATCACAGACTGGTTTGGGTTGGAAGGGACCTCAAACATCATCCAGTTCCAAACCCCTGTCATGGGCAGGGACACCATCCACTAGACCAGGCTGCCCAAAGCCCCATCCAGCCTGGCCTTGAACACTCCCAGGAAGGGGGCAGCCACAGCTTCTCTTGGCAACCTGTTCAAGTGCTTCACCACCCTCATAGTGAATTTCTTCCTAATGTCTAATGTAAATGTATCGTCTTTTAGTTTAAACCTATTACTCACTGTCCTGTCACTACACTCCTTGATAAACAGTCCCTCTCCATCTCTCCTGTAGGGCCCTTTCAGGTATTGGAAGGCTGCTTTAAGGTCTCCCCAGAGCCTTCTCTTCTCCAGTGTGGTGGTTTAACCCTGGCTGGAGGCCAGATGCCCACCAAAGTCACTCTATCACTCCCCTTTTGTCTGGACAGGGGAGGAAATATATATTGAGAGGCTTAGGAGTTAAGGACAGGGAGAGATCATTCCGCAATCAGCGTCACAGGCAAAACAGACTCAGCACAGAAAAAGGAAAGAAAACTCTCTATCACACCACAGTGTGCACCCAGTGACACTGAAGTCAGGTAATGAGCTGTGACCAGATCTCAAAGCATGTCCCCCCACCCCTCCCTTCTTAGCCCGGAGTGCCTCCTCCCCCCCTTTCTTCACTGGCCTTGGTGCCTGCACAGTTTGACACATCTCACTCCCTTTTCTGGTGGCAAAAAGCTGCTGCTTGTGGTTTTTTTCTCCTACATGTGATTCCCAGAGGCACTGTGACCATCGCTGATGGGCTCGGCCTTGGTCAGCGGCAGGTCCAGCCTTGAGCCCAGCTGGTGTTTACACTGTCGGGCCTGCAGGGAGCTTCTCGCTGCTTCTTGCAGAAGCCACCCCTGCAGCCCCCCCCCTCCTCTACACCAGAACCCCACCACACAAAACCACAATATGCAGGCTGAACAAGCCCAAGTCATTCAGCCTGCCTTCATAGGAGCAGTGCTCAAGCCCTGTGATCATCTTCATGCCCCTCCTCTGGACCTGCTCCACCCAGCTTATGTCTTTCTTGTACTGACCCCAGAGCTGGACACAGTACTCCAGATTGGGTCTCACCAGGGTGGAGCAGAGGGGCAGAATCACCTCCCTTGAACTGCTAGCTATGTTTCTTTTGATGCAACCCATGATATGGCTGGCTTTCTGGGCTGCAAGTGCACACTGACAGTTCATATTGAGCTTATCATCATCTAACATCCCGAAGTCCTTCTCCTCCGGGCTGTTCTCAATCCATTCTGTGCCCAGCTTGTAGTTGTGCTTGGGATTGTGCCAACACATGTGCAGGACCTTGCATTTGGTCTTATTGAACTTCAGTGTTGCATATGGGCCAACCTCTCAAGCCTGTCAAGGTGCCTCTGGATGGCATCCCTACCCTAAGTGCCAGTCACTTGTTTTGCTGTGCAGCACAGCTCTCTCCTACCTCCCATGCAATGACACAATTATTTGCACAGGGTTTTCAGAGGTGCACTAAGCTAAACTAATGACTCCCTGAAACTATGATCAGGAGGTCATGCTTCTGTTGTTTATCTTCTACTAGCTCTGGTGCTCACCAGACCTTCCCTTGAGCTAATTTATTGTGCTAAAACAGCAGAGTAAAAAACGGGGTGGGATAGTTTTCTGCTGCTGTATCTAGTGAGCTAAATCAGCTCACAGAAGGGTCTGAGGTATTGAAGCTGTTGTCAAGAAGGAGAACTAGTGCAAAGCAGGGAAACCTCTGCCCTTTCACAGAAGTAAGCCAGTACCTTCTCCTGCCCCCCTTTTTGTTTGCATTATTTTTAACCTTATCTGGTCCTCTGATCCAGTTCACAATCCCTAAACAGTTGTGTCAACAACTGAGGGAGTGACAGCCTGAGTGTAGAATTTCTTCAGTTAGATTCTCACTAAAGGCCACGTGTTGTCTGAGCAGTATTTTGCTTCAGACATGTCTATTAGGGTCATTTAAACAAGACCATGCATGGAGCAAGACCAGGCATTAAAGATGATAATCTGGTTCATTCAGCTTTTACCAAGGTTCTGTTAGTCCACCACATTTCTCTGCTCCACCAGACCAGGAAAAACAACATTATGTATGATGGGCAGCTGTGGTATATTCCACAAACACCACTGTTCACCCAATATTCACCTTCTTGCTTACGAGGTCCAGTCTGTGTATAAACTAGAGATAAGCTTGCATTCCTTATTATCACTAATGAAGTTTCACCACTGTTCTCTACAGATAGAAAAGATTTGCCCTAAAGCTGCTATGACATTTCAGAGTTTATCTGATAAACAGAGCAAGGCAAAACAGCAAGAAAGGACCTAATTTATCAATAAGCTGGCTCCTATACTTGCTTAGGGGGTATGTAGTTTCAAGGATGCATTTCAGAAAAGCCCTTTCAACTAACTATCAGAAAGTTACATAGTGACAGACTGCATTTCATAAGTAGCAAGGTAAGTTTAATGCTGCAGGTTGGTGGGTCATCAAGGCTGCAGAGAAGTAACAGGGGTGCATTTACCTGACTACAATCTTCTGGGACTACAAGAGCTCAGAAGGGGAAGCTTCAGCCAAAATACAGTTGAGTTTGGGTGCCCACTCAACTGAGATGTAGGAAAATGCCTCAAAGGCCAGCCATCAGCACCCCAGCTGTGTATTCTGCTAAACCTTTCTCTCCACTAGATTTATCAACCCTGTGGGCTGGCAAGACAAAGAAGATCATAACTTAGCACCTACATGTCATTAACTATTACAGTCCTGCCTGTGCCATTTATTCATCTGTTTCCAAATGCAACAAGGAGTTTCTTCATCAATAAACCTTGCCCAATGTTAGTCTGGGAAACACTGGGCATTTACATTTCCCAGGGAGTGAAACCAACCATCCAGAGGATCATGGACCCAGTGGGTTCAGCAGAACCAAGTGCTTCCCCTCTGCACTTCCTAAACTGCACATCTTCCACCAACCTGCAACATACCAATGCAGTAGCAACCACAATTGTCTTCTTTCATAAGCATCAGGACAGCAGGCAAAAGACCCAGAAGGTGGGCTTCTCCACAGATGTCATTAGAGTGGATTACTTCATCTTCAATGTGTGAAAGCAGAGGAAAACTAGCTATGCACAGAAGACTTGTCTCAAAAATCTCAATGCACTGAAAGATCACTCGAGCTTTTTAATACAGATACAGCAATACTATTTCTTTGAAGTGTTCCCACTTAAATCTTTACTGCTGCAACTGTAAAGACCAGCGTGAGACTAACGTGGATTTTGTTTTTGAAAACAAGAAGTAACAACCTGAGCCTGAGACTGTCAACCAGAGAGTCAAAGCTTCACCTAGGTTCTATTGCTAGATTTGATTTTCTCTGACCTGTAAAACACAAGAATACTTGTATCCACGGCTACTCTAAATTAGCTGACAAGACTGGCCCAGTACCTATCTGACAGAGACACTGTACATTCAAGAGATCCTTTGTAATGCAAGCTGAGGACTGATAATACCAAGTGGTCTGGCTACATACAAATTCTTAAGCAAGTCTGACTGCTACAAAACTTTCAGAAAAAGGCTAGTAAAAAGTTTGAGACATAAACTGAAAAATTTGGGAAGTAGCACGGCACACTGAGACAGAGGAAGATCAGTCATCCCCATCTCTGACTGCCCAGCTCAGAGGGCACTGTGGCAGCTGAGGTGGAGTTGTCACTCAACACAGTGATCAAAATGCAGATTGATTTTCAGACCTTATACTCACACTTTATCCCTTCAGTGTTTCACTGATTTTAATGCTCATGCATGTGGCATTCCTGAGAAGTTGAGAAATAAACAGATATTGATTCAAACTGGGATATATATGACTATATGCTTCCAGGACTGCTTTATCTTTCAGGGAGCATACCTGATCCTCCTCATTCCTGTCCTTATCCCATCCCTGCTTTGCCCCCTTTAAGCAATGAGACCAGCCCAATAAGCCTCCCGTCTGATTAGCACTTCAGTGAACTTTTTAGTCAGACTTGCAAACACTGCTAAACATGATCCTCAGCTCTCACAAGACTTTTCCTCACCAAATTACCGCCATTCACCCAGCTGAGCTGCTCTTCAGCAGAACTGTGATACAGTAGTAGCCAGTGATGCTGAAAAAACAGAAGCAAACCATTCCTCCAAGCAGTGTAAAATTCTCAGTCACAGCCACCCAGACAAAAAACAAAAGAATGGCTGCAAGGATACAGCTAACAAGCAGACCAACATCTGCATAATAACTGTAAGACATGGTATCCAGAAGAAAGAAAAGAAGCATGCCTTAGGTAAGACATCTCTATGGCTAACAGATCAGGAAGCAAGAAAACATTTTATACTATTTAGCCCAGATTGGAGAAGAACACACCTAAGAACGCATTTGCTATTTTCCACCCTTTCATTCTACAAACAGCATTCAGTGGGATGATGGAGTTAAAAAGGTGTGGCTGTTGTTCTCCTCTAATACCTCCATTTACAACATTCTGGTCCTGGCAAGCACTATATATATAGAAGAAGGAGCAAAGGTTGGACACCAAAAAAGTTGAAGAGTTTACAGGGTTGGGTTTTTCTTCCCTTCCTGTGGTTTAAAAAGAAACCCATGAGAGTGGGCTTTTTGTTGTTGTTGTTGTCTATCATCAAACCCCATTTATTCATCATATAAAGCAGTATCTCTGCGGTAAGTCCAGAGAAAATTCATAGTTGTTCTTCATGTAAATACGTTTGGGTTTGGTTTTTTTGTTTGTGTAGTCACTGAAATGAACCAGGCAGGTATGTACTGGATCTGTTTATCTAATTGCCATTGAAGGATTAGCAATCACACATGCACTTCTTTAGCATAGGCTTCAGTTTTGATTTGTCAGAGATTTGCAAAACTCTTGTCAAAATCATATTACTCCTGCTTTGACTGGATATAATGATGTTTTCACAAGGGCAAAGTTTAGATAGAAAAAGAGATAAAAATATAAGGTCACCTCAGTGAGGCAATCAGAGCTGGAATGTACATTTTGAATGAACAAATCTGTAGACTTTGTACAAGGCTTTCCTCTCAGCCCTGCACAGCCCTTCCAATGGCGAGTATCAGCCTGGTGACAGAAGCACAGACTACAGAGTCAGCTTGTATGCCTGGCTTGGATACAGATTTGTTGTGTGACCTTGACCAAGTAGTTTAACCTCTGCATTTCCTTATTTGTAAACAAGAATAATCACCATCCCTTACCTCATAGGTTTAATTCATGAACACTTGCAAAGAGCCTTGAGATTCTTGGCTGAATGTTGCTATAGAAACAAGAAACATAACTACAACACAATCGTGTATGATACTCCAATGACCCCAGTCACTGCAGCACTCAAGTACCTCAGCCTTCCATTTTAATATGCAGTGGTATCGTCATTAAGAGTGAAATAGCAGCAGTTTCTTATTTCATCCATTTTTGGAGATAGGGAATTGAGGTACAGACATTACACCTAGACAACCTTTTGAGCTCAAAGTTGTGCTTTGGTTTAGCTTTCAAATTCAGTCATGGGTCCAACTGTACACATGTACAGACCATATGGGCAGAGTAACCGTGCTGCACTTAGCTGGCCATTAACATTTATCCAGCTTGCTAGATGCTTCTTAAGAAAGTTCAAACATCACACATTGCAAAAGCAGGTGACAGGAGTTTTAGCATAGAAGACCACCACCTCCCCTACTCTTATCAAAAGGTATCTAGTGGGTGACCACATAGCTTCATAGAAATGGGTGAGGGAATGAAATAGCTTTAACTTTCGCAGTAGTCCAGCCTGCTTGGGCACAGCATATGTACAAATATGGACACTTCCCTCTGCTTCAGTCAGTGATATAATCCACACCTACAACAGACAGCAAAGGTTCAGTCACTAAATGACCAACTGAGAAACAAAGAGAGAAACCTGCAGCAGATCTGCTACATCTCACATCAGTCCTCTGCATGACCAGTCTACTCTTCTCCTGTACACATGGAACTGCCAGCAATGTCACTGTGAGTGCTGCACTTTCAGAAGAGACCAGTAAAGCTGAGATCATCATGGTCCAAGGAGATAGTTCTGCATAGTGCAGGTACTGGTACATGCCATTCGTGCAACAAAGTCAGCCTGTACAGCAACCATGGAACTCATTTTATTTCAGAAACACGTATTAAATAGTTGGAAATAGCAGCTAAATGCAGTTATTGTTTGTTGGTGTCCCTAAAATTTGATACTGTTTGACCTGTAAAATGTTTTAATTAATCCTTGTGAATTAGCACATTAATTTAATGTCACTTTTATATATATAATATTTTTATATGTTGACATTTATTAGAAGATTTCCATTAATAAAGTTGGTTTTCTGACAGGCTTTTTGCTGCTCCTTTCCCCACCACTAGTATTGCAGGCAGCCAGTTTAATCACAACACTGCTAGATGTGAAGTGGTGACATCCCTGTGCTCTAAACCTGCTTCAGGATCTACTAATAAGGTAGGTGTTGGGAAAGGCAGTAGGCCTGCCAGCAGCCTGACTCCCCTCACAGAAGGCATAGGCCCTGATAATATCCTCACATTCCCATGAGACAGGAAAGTTACTCACATTGAGAGGTTTTTGGCAATCACATTCTCAAAACACGGCGGCCTTGAAGACAGGGGTACAGACTGCCCTCAACCAAGAAGGAGTTGTGGAAAGGTATTTGGGAATAAGTGAACATGTCAGGAACCTTCCATAATAAATGGTTGACACAGCAGGTGTGCAGATACTTTTAGACATCAAAGGTAAACTAACAATGTTTAGCTATAAGATATGCTTATCAGAGCCCGTATAATCACTAACCAGTCAGCTTGGTGTGAACAGTGTGTGTAACCAATTAGCTTGCCATGTTTGCAGTAACAAATGTATATAATCTGTGTGGTTTCACCCAATAAATGGCTTCACCTTAATTCATATCAAATTGTGAGTTGCCCATCATTGATCTCTGCAGGTGTGGGGTAAAACGACCGTATCACTTCTTGTCATGAAAGCCAGTGGAGAAAATATGTGGAGAAAAAGTGTTTAAGTGTGACACAATTTCTACAGCAAATCCTTTCAACCGATGCAGATTCAGCCACTCGCTCGCTGTCAAGATGCACAGGGCTGCATCTGCTGCTATGGGAGTCAAGTTGGAAGGGACAGCCTTTGTCACTGGTTGTTCCACAGTCAGCAAGTCTTCTCTATGACTGAGGAATAGTTTCTGAATCAAGATCACAGAACCACAAAATCACAAGGTTGGAAAAGACCTTTAAGATCATCAAGTCCAACCGCTCCTGTCCTATGCTAAACCAAAACATTTGTACAGGCTGGGGGATGACCTGCTGGAGAAGAGCTCTGGGGAGAAGGACCTGGGGGTCCTGGTGGATGACAGGTTGGCTATGAGCCAGCAGTGTGCACTGGTGGCTAAGAGAGNCTGGAGAGAGTCCAGAGAAGGGCTACGAAGATGATTAAGGACCTGGAGCATCTCCCCTATGAGGAAAGGCTGAGTGAGCTGGGACTGTTCAGCCTTGAGAAAAGAAGACTAAGGGGGGACCTAATTAGTGTTTATAAATATCTCAAGTGTGGGACACAGAGGGAAATGGCCAGCCTCTTTTCAGTGGTCTGTGGGGACAGGACAAGGGGCAATGGCTGCAAGTTGGAGCACAAGAAGTTCCACACCAACATGCGGCAGAACTTTTTCCACAGTGAGGGTGACAGAGCCCTGGGACAGGCTGCCCAGGGGGGTGGTGGAGTCTCCTTCCCTGGAGATATTCAAGACCCGTCTGGACGCCTCCCTGTGCAATATGAGCTGGGGAGCTGCTTTGGCAGGGGGGTTGGACCCGGTGATCTCTCGAGGTCCCTTCCAACCCCTACCATGCTGTGATTCTATGGTAAAAATCATCATAAAGTACAAGATTCTGAAGTTAAACCTCATCACATGTGCAGATATTCCATCATTGTGAAGAAGTATTTTTTTAATTATATACTATATTTTCTTACAGTATTTATAGAAAAGTTTTGAATTATTTTAAATTCTATTTTTTAAAAAAGAAAAAGTGGCTTAAACTTCCTACATAAAGCCTTCATAAATATTTTTTTCTACAGAGCAGTAATACAAGCATTTGACCTAATGCTCCTTTTTCTTAGATTAGACCAACAAAACCTTGGCAGCAGTTTCTGGATGCTAGTATAAACAGCTGGGTTCCCTGTGGGCCCAAAGGTATACTTTAGGAAAAAAAAAAAGAGTCCATGGTAGACAATTTTATTCCAGACCCTTATCAAAATATTCATCCTGAATATCCCACTGATGACAGAGAATCCACACATATTAGGCAAACTTTATAAAAAGGCCTTTCTGGAGGCCCATCTTAGTTTGCCAAGGCCCACTCTTAGCATTGTTTTGTCTTTCTGCCAACACTGAGGTTTGCACAAAATGATGACCTTCAGTACCTTTGCGAAGGAACAGTGCAAATGACAACCAACCCCCCACTGATGAGCACAAGGCTTCAGCAGGCTTGGCTGGCAAGCTGCTGTGAGCTTGGTTAATACATTCGGGGCTTTGTTTGAAATCTGTGCTGTGCAGTAGCATTTGTATGAATCAGCAAACACAAGGAAATATATGTATAGATATGATATGTATAGAAATCAATATTGGTTATTTTATATCAGGCAGTATATCTCTGTTTTCTTTTCTGGCTTGAGTTTGACTACTCCACAAGCCTAGATTAAAAAGAATGCCAAAACACTCTTCCTTTAGTTACCTATTTTTGATTGCTTTCCTCTCACCAAGGGAAAAGCAGGGCAGAATCAGAGACTGGATCTTCCTCATTTGATCCTGCATAAGAAAGGAGGAAAAGGAAAAGTGAGAAAAAAAAAAGCTATGAGCTCTCCCTCTTGGGATTTTGCCAAGTGTTTCTCACACATGACCAGTTAATGGCATGATCAATGCTCAGAAATTTCACAGCCTGGCTCACACTACTTCCACTCCTGCCTATAATGCCCTCCCATGACCACAACAGAGGTTATCTGTAAGTGACCCTATGCTTTTAGCATGGGAGGGACTTCCTCTTTTCCATTGTTTTTCAGGTCCTTTGACAAACCTGGGTCCTTGGTCTCTTTGGATTTTTATTTGTTTTTACATTTTGAAAGGACATTTTTTGTACATTAATAAGGAGGTACCTGCTTTCTGTTAGGGATGGAGAAGGAGGGTTCTGATCTGTCAGAGTTCTGTCTTTGCTAATAAAACTCTGCAGATCAGTGTGATACTGGCAGTTCAGAATTCAACAACATGCCAATAAGAGCTTAGTGGATTGAATCAAGGCACTAGGATGATTTCAAGGCATAAGAATATGAATACAAAGGAAAAAAGCCAGCATTTCTCATACAAGTCCAGGCCCACAAGATTGCTACAAATCTAATACATCTGTTTCTTACACTTTGTTCATCATATAAGGAAGAAAAATGTGGATATAGACTGCCATGGGTCTAGCTAAGAAAAGTGCAGAGGAGGGATCAGACCTTTACAACCATCAACAGGACAACCTTGGAGATATTTCCCCAGTCAATGTGAGAGAGATTCAACACATGCAGTGCAGAGTTAACATTATGAAAAAGGATGTAAATTATCAGCTGTGCACAAGCATTTAACAGCTAGATGCAAAAGAAGTAGAATGGACCTCTTCCTTCTCTGCCTGCTCTGCTGCTTTTCTCACGGCAGCAGAAAAAGTGCATCACCATGAGCTGTGTAAGGTAGCACTACCCACTTTAAAAAGTGCAACGAATATGTAAAACATTAGTCCATGTTTCACATCAACCTAGTCTGAATGGAAAAAGAAACTAAGAGATGCCATCTAATGAAAGCATATAGACCCATATAGAAAAGCTACGGTATAGAATGTAGCATATATACCTGTTCTCAAATGTGTCATCCATGCCACATTGCCACCCCCAGAGAAAGAGTTTGACTTCACATCCAGACTTTCTCTGGCCTCAGAGGCTGCTAATTAGCTCATCAATCCTATCTACATTGTCAGCTGTAGGCTAGAATAAAAGCAACAACTAATTATAGAAAGGCCCTATGAAAATGTTCAGTGCTAATGGCCTTAGATTATCTGAGCTTTTAGACGTTCTAGAAGGTGGAAGTCCCCATCTGGCCCAGCTTGCCTTGCCCTACTCACCTTTCCTCCCTCTTCAGGATCTCTATAGCCTCAAGTTCACATTTGTAAAGATTTCATGAAAGCTGCAGTATTATCACAGACTTCACTGGCAAAGCTGCAAAAGCTAACAAAGCTGTGCCTACCGTCCCTCATATAATTAAGATGCAATAGCACTGCAAAGAGAAAAGCAAGAGAATGCTTTAAAGAAAAATGTCTGGTAAAACTTGACATGTAAGAAGCCAAGCTTTATCTTAATTTAGGAACAGCTGCTAAGGAATTGCAGTGCCTCCTTGATCCCCAAGGAATTTGCTGTGTCCACTGAGTAGATGAGGGAGGAAGGGGAAAGGATGGCTGTGACAGGGCAGTGCGCAGCAGTCCTCAGGGGAAGGGAAACTGAGTGGCACTTCAGTCCTCCCACTACACAAACCACTCTGTTCCCCTCTGGAAATCCACAGAGAACACAAAACTATTTCCTGCTCCCTTCTCTAGAACTTCTGCTCCTTTAGCTGCCTGGCACAGCTCTCGCTTGTAGCTCTGGCAAGAGGTCAGTCATCACATAAACACCACCGAGTGTATTAATTACTGTGTTCACATGGTCCCTGTGTCTTATTGCCCAATTATTTCATAACTGAGCGCTGTGTACCGTGCCAGACCCAGGCACACAGCTCTCACCGACTCCAAGGGCTCCCTTCACGCATGGGTCTGTTAGAATCCACGTTTTTCTTAACTTTATTTACCTGACCTGTAAATATTTTGGAGAACATAATGGTGCTTTTGAACGTTTGCATATTTGCCTTGTCTACGCATTGAAGCTGTACTTACACATGTATCTCTTGCAGAATTCATTCATGAGGAAAACCGTACAAGTTTGCAAGTTAATCATTTTCCTGAATGTCAAAAGCCAGGGCAGAGCAGGATGTGCATTGTGTTGGCAGAGCTGGAAACTAGGCTGCTTTAGTATTAACAGTAAATTTCCTAGCCTCAGTAAGACTTTTAATAGCTTATGCAGCAGGTTAACAAGTAGCTACGGATATTTGCTGTAAGTAATCGCAAAGCACAGGAAGCAAGTGCGATTCTTAAGAAAACAGGTGACCTGAGCATTTCATTCAATAGAAAAAGAAAGTGTCCAGTGCAGCCTTTTAGCTTTCAGTTTCTGAGTAAAACAGATACTCTGCCTTAATAAGAAAGAGCAGGGATTTCAAGAAACCCCGTCATCAACACGTTTTACATATCTCAAATGTTCCAAACCAACATCCAGGAAGGTTTTGTTATGGCTGCTAGCTGTAGAGTGTGGCTGAGTACCTCACAGCATTTAGGCTCAAGCTTCAGCTAAAGGATCAATGAGGCCAAAAAGGCAACGCTCAGCTGCATAGAGCAGGGTGGCAAAGTATGCTTTAGCTGCTCCACCTCACCAGCTGGTAGATAAACAAAACCCACCTCATGAACGAGGTTGTTGACTGGGATGACTGGCACTCTAACACACATTCTGCCATCCTAGTTTTGGGGATAACAACATTTGGCAAACAGACCATGAACTCCTGAGAAAGCTTTTCTCAGAACACAGACGAGTTTTTTCCATCCACCTTAGGAAGATAAAAACCAGTAATTTACAATGACTCTTCAGAGATAACCACCCCCACATCAGCCACTGGTGATAGCCAAGAGAATCAGTCTTCTATGTTTATGTTTCATCAGACACTCATACTCTTTCATCATTCTCCCCCACATTTTCTTTTGATTGTAAATCATGAGATACAAAGTGTGTGTAAGCTACTTAACATTCTGCCCCTTTTGTTTTCCCCTCTGATTGCTCCTTATCCTGTCATCCCCAAATTTGCTTCTCACGGCTCCCTACAGAGTGCAAGGAGAAAGTAGGTCAGACAAATGGGCACTGTCAGATGACTAGTTTCAGTTTATGGACATGTTGTTGCCTCTGTAGTACCACAGCAAGTTGTTACAAATCCTTAAAAGTTTGTTTTAGCCTGAAAGACTAAAAAAGACTTACTCAACTGGCAAAGGAGAAGGCTTTCTGCAGGAATTTCATCTGGCTAAGTCAACAGAGCTCTGCCTGCACAGCACAGCTTTCAAACACGAGGCTTCATTTTGTACAATTAATTCTCACCTTTTCCTCTTTATGATGGAAACAGTATTAAATGTTTCAAGAACTTCACACCTGGGGTTTATTTTCCCTTCTCCCCTCACCTTTGCCCATGCTTTGCATATTGATGTGCTTCATGCAGCGACGTGACGGAGTCCCATCACACAATGAGGAGTGCACACCGCACCGGGCAGTGCTAATGGCAGGGAAGGAAAGTGGTATTTACAACTTTCTTAACTCCCTCAGTAAAGCCACCACCAGTCAGCTACAGGGGGAAATACAATACTCTGACAGAAGTGTCACTGGAGTTGACAGTGGTCCCCCAAACTTCAGCAGCTTCCAACTATGTTCAGGATTTTAGTGCATTAATGGCAAGGCAAACAGTATCTGCTCAACTAGTTCTGTGGTCTGGTAAGACCAGAATGACAGTTTTAATAGTTTGATGCCTAATCACCTCTCAAGTATAGTAAGTATCTCAAAGTTATAGTAAAAGACTGTAACCATGAGAGAAGCCCATTCTGCTTGGTGCTCTATAGTCTAAAAAGGGCATGCCTACATTTCCATCAAGGCATTACTGTGTCATACGAAGGTTATTTGAACATACAGACTGCAAGTAGCACAGCTTTGAAGCTACAGAAATTGGCACAGCAAAGCCTGCCTGAAAAGCAAATTCAGAAAATTAATCTGTGCTGAATTCTTTGCTGCTGAATCTATACTGACAGCAGTATCTGCTGATGTTAATTTAGGGTTAATTTAAGTATTTCTATGCAAGATGGAGTCAAAATGTGATTGCTATGTAAACATCTTTGTAGTAAGATGTGGTACTTCGTTGTGGCTGCCAGAATTAAAGAAAGGTAATGTCATCTGAAGCCAGGTGGCTTCCTTAACTTCCTGCTAAAAATGGCAAAAATACAAAGTGCCTGCCATGAACTACAGTGAGTGGGTACAGAAACAGGTAATTTCTAAACTTCAGTCTCTACATACTTCAGAAGCAGCATCTGTGGTTAAGACAACCCAGCATACCTTACTTTCCTTTAGCAGCACAGTGTCAACTCCCTGTCAACTTCAGTTCCCAAATTCACCTTCCCACTTCCTCAATCTGAAAAACAACAATAACAGCAACTCAAAAGTTAGCAAAAGCAAGGGTGGCACTAGTATTAGTGATGGATATTTACCACCTTATCCACTCACTTTAAGGACTATGGAAGCAGGGCAGTACATAGAAGAGTTGTTCTTTTCTGTCCGCTGCCCATTAGAGCTCCCCTCACATATCTACACTGCTGATTGCATAAGTCACTTGGAAGATGACATCAGAACTCCAGCATTAGAAACTGGTGGGATTTAGCAATAGCTGACCACTAGGTTCAATATATACAAGAGGTCTCTGTTATACTGCTACTGTTGTACAGTCCTCTGAATTTCTGATCTCCAAACACAGTCTTCTGATACAGTTATCAGTAATATGGTTACTCAACTCAATCTGGGGACTGAAAAAGGAACAGAAAGACAACAAACTTTTGAATACATGGTCAATTACCAAAAAAAAAAAGCTTTTTTGAGGCTCTTTTGCTTCTTGATTTTTTTTTGTTAAGTCTTTCAACTGACTCAAAAAGTGACAACCACTGACACTGCCATGACACTGTATAGCTAAA
The DNA here is from genome assembly GCA_013400835.1 of Zapornia atra. Lineage (NCBI taxonomy): Eukaryota > Metazoa > Chordata > Aves > Gruiformes > Rallidae > Zapornia > Zapornia atra. The sequence goes on along the minus strand of VZTU01002292.1, from coordinate 33,451 downwards.
ATACTAACACTCTGTATATGAAAAAATGAACCATGGAAAAGTAAAACTGGAAACATTTTTAAAGGACTGATTCAAAAGAACTATTTCAACAGGAAGTTCACAAAACTCAGAAGGAAAAGTAAGTAAAAGAGAACAGCCAGGAAAAGATTAGAAAGTCATGTTATATAATGTTGTGATTTAACAGTAGGTTGGCTAAATCTTAACACATACAAACCTGAATTTTCCAAGCTTGAAGATTTGAAAACTTCACACCTTTTCCTCAGTACTGTCATGAAATGTCCTTTCAAATTAGTCCCTTCCTCACAGAAACAAGCTGAAAATATGTTTTCATGTGTATAACCAATGCTATTCTGTTGGGGGAGAAACCCAGGAAGAGCAAGCACAAGCATATTAAACTACTTTATCAGACAAGACAGAGGGTTTCAAATACACATGCAGCAAGCCCAGTATCCCAAGCACTAGTGAGACTTTGCACTGGTTACATGGTTCTCAGGGCTATGACAAACTCTCGGGCAAGTCCTATACGGTAAAAATATGACATTTAATGTCTAAACATACAATTAGAATGTTTAGGCCTAGAAACTAGATGCAAACTTTCCATACAAGGGAGCTCAAATCAAGGAGCTCCTACTCAGATCCTGTTACCAAAATGCACATAGCAAAGTCCAACAAAGTCTATTATACAATCTGCTTGTAGAAACTTCCCAAGAACTCAGTAGGATATGAGGGAAGAAAAGGCTTTATTTTGTCATTCAGGTTTCAAACTTAACACAGCCTGAATTCCCACTGAATTCTGCTTGGAACTGGAACAGATTCAAACCCTCTAAAAAATCAGCTGTAATAAGGCTCAGCCATGAATGAATCACCTGAATTTAACTCTGTCTCTGAAACTGTTGAATTTATCTAACACCAGATGACTTCTGTGACTCTACCACCATCCAACAGTGCATTTCTTTCCAAGTCTACCCAGTTACTGCAACAAACAGAAACATGTAGGTTTCATTTGGCTACATTACATAGCCAAATGAAACCACAAAATTGTATTCCACAGTTTATGGATTAATTTTGACAGAGGAGTCTTACATTGTCTGTTCTGCAATTTTAACAAGACTGCTGAGGACTTGAGGAGTTCAAGTATGCCATAACCTGTGGAGTACCAGAGCATCTAATACCTTTCCACCAACAGCTGGAAGACATCCCTTCCTCTTCTAAGCTTTGTGACACCACACATCTTCTGCAGGAGTACTCACTGGTGCTTTTTGAATCCACTGGAGAACTGATTAGTGAGTTAACTGAAAAAGTACCAAAATTACCCTACCTTTCTTACTTCATCTAAAGAGCTGAAAACTTGCTCAGGTGTAGACACAAGGGAAGAGCATCCACAAAACAATCTTACAGACATCATAGGTCCAATTGAAAACATGGATCCACTTTTCTGGGTACTGGACAAACTTTATCAAAGGGTTTATCTTCATGGCTGAAGGCCACAAAACAATTCTGGTTTGAACACAATACAATGGTTTGTCATTTGTTTTTATACTGTGTACAGATGAAAGCCAACCATATTACGGGCTGCATCAAAAGAAGCCTGAGGATCAAGGGAGGTGATTCTGCCCCTCTACTCTGCTCTTGTGAGACCCTACCTGGAGTACTGCATCCAGCTCTGGGGTCCACAGTACAAGAAAAATATAAGCCTGTTGGACTGAGTCCAGAGGAGAATCACGAAGATGATCAGAGGGCTGGAACAACTCTACTGTGAAGACAAGCTGAGAGACTGGGGTTGTTCAGCCTGGAGAAGAAAAGGCTCTGGGGAAATCTTAGAGCAGCCTTCCAGTAACAATAGGACAAGGGATAATGGATTTAAGCTGAAGTAGAGTAGATTTAGATTAGATATTAGGAAGAAAATCTTCTCTATGAGGGTGGTGAGTCAATGGAACAGGTTACCCAGAAGAGCTGTGGATAGCCCTTCCCTGGCAGTGTTTAAGGCCAGGTTGGATGGGGCTTTGGGCAACCTGGTCTAGTGGAGGGTGCCCTTTCTCATGGTAGAAGGTTGGAACTAGATGGGCTTTGAGGTCCCTTCCAACCCAAACCAATCTGTGATTCCTGCTCCACTTCCAGTCTGCTTGAAAACACCGGGGGCAAAAAGCTGGGACAGTTAAAACTGTTCCCCCAAGCAATATAAGTTCTCTCTTGGCCTGCTGCCATCACAATAAAAGGCAACCTATTGCAGACAACTTTAGTCAGCTACAGTACAGGCTTTTAGAGCTGAAGGAGTCATCTCAGGCCTCCTTTAAAATCATTGGAGAAAACAGACATTTAAGGAGTGATTCATCTGGTTTATTTTAGACAGTGCCATTGGGATGAGATAAATTGTGATTCAAAATGAAAAAGAAGACCAAAAAAAAAAAAAAAAGCCCAAGAAATGCCTGTTTCCCTCCATACACAATAAATGAAGTCCAGATGAGGAATCGTCTGTATTTGGTAAGATGAATCCCACACAGTAAGCCTGTGGCATACATTCACTCCTCTCAGAGACCTTTTGTTATAGCTGTTACAGTTCCCATCATTTTCAGACTACTGGGCAACCAGAGTACTTCTGTGATGAGCTCTAGGTGGACAGTGGAATCACAGACATGTGGACTGACATGGATCTGGAGGATATTCCTTACCATGCAGAATACATGGTAAATAGGAAAGAAATAAACCAGAGAAGCTCTCTTTTCTGAATTAGGAACATAAACACCTTCCCATTGCAGTCTTATAACTAAATCCAAAAGACTAGAAGCTGCATGAATATATGCTATGATTTTCAAAGAAAAAATGGATACTAAACTGCATTCTTGATTAGAACATCAAAATACTAGCAACCCAGAATCCACAACACAGCATGAAAAATAATCCCCTTTAGTTGAAGACCTACAACATCTTCCTCACTCTGTTCTATAGCAGTACTGAATACAAATGGAGGAGAATATCTGCCATGAATCTTCCTACCTAGAAGTCACCATAAATGCAAAGGCCTGCATTTTGCACTCCCCATTATGTAAGTTAGGCTTGATAAAAATCTATTTTCTGAAAATTTGCCTTTATGTTATTTTGTATTAGATGGAAATTCCCCAAAATTAATTGCTAAAACAATTTCTGCATGTGTGATAACAAAACCAGTCCCTGACTGGTTGGTGCATACCATCCCAATGCTCTCTTTTATGCTCCCTCAAACAGTTGGTACATATGGCAGACAGAACTGACATATCTCTGACTTCAACAGTTAATACAAACACCTTATTTCTCCACCTGAAAGAGTCTGCAAGGGACATGATAGTTGCAGAAGTTCTCAGAACAGTTTCACTATTTTATAGATGGATTTGAGTACTGTGTCCTGTTTGGAGCTCCCCATCACAAGAAAGACGTTGTACCAGCATGAGTCCAACTGAAGGCTACAAAGTTGGTTGGGAGCTGAAGCATATGATGTACATTGAGAGGATGGAAGAACTAGGTTTGTCCATTCTTTGGAAGAGAATATTTAAGGGAGACCTTACTGCTGTATACAACTATCTCATTGGAGTATACAAGGAAGAGGGAGCCAGACTCTTCTCAGAAATGCACAGCAACAGAACAAGAGGCAGTGGGCACAAACAGAGGAAGATCCAGGCAGATATAAGACAGAAGTGAAAAACTTGGTTACCCAGAGAGGTTGCAGAATGCCCTTGAAAGTGGTTGACTCAAGTAGACAGAGCCCTGAGAAACCTGATCCTGTTGAAGCTGCTTTGTGTAAAGGATAGTTGACCTTCCAGAAGTTCCTTCCAACCTAAGTAATTTTATGATTCTATAATGTGAATGGGAATAAGTGTGAGAATACTAAATACGTTCTCACAGAATAGCTTCTGTGGCTTTAGTGCACAGCTCCCCCAGTTCCTGAAGGATACTTGCTCAGTATTCAATATTCAAAAGCAGCATCACCTTGTTACATGCCAAATAATGGCATGTTAATATAGTTGGCTCTACACGTAGATACCTCAGTGTGCCCACGAACCCCATCACCCTTCACAGCAAGTGATGACACAGCTGTCCTAAAGACAAGGAGCCATCTTCTTACCCGCACAGACAGCTGAATTAGCCTGGCACACAGCCTATCCACATAACAGTGTTATAAATTACTTGGTCCCAAACAGGATTTTAAACCAAATCGAACAATTTATTAAACGAATAAAGGCAGCAAACGGTGCTGGGCTGCACAGTCAGCACCAGGTGTGCCGGGAGTCTCCGCCCCACCAAGACGCACCCCGAACAGTTCCAGTCCCTGGCTTATATACTTTTCAGGGATAACACAGCCCACCGGCTTAAACTGACATGCTGGAGTGCATGACAACCCTCCCCCTTCCCAACAAGACATAACCATAGACATTTTAAGCTGACATGCTGGAGTGCCGCTCAGGTCCTGTATCTTTTGTCTTGCTGATGGTCGGGCAGCTGGTTCCGCAGGTTTGAGGCGCCTCCCTCTTCTGCTGGCTGATCGCCGTCCTTTCAGAGACAAGTTGTTTCCGCAGTAGTATTACAATGCACACAATGTGCTACATTGTGGTCCTTTAAGCGACGATTTACACGTCCTCTATATAGTTTGTTGATGCTTCAACAAACTTAATCCAGTACGTGCAAAATCTCAAACTGTCCCTCCCAGGCCCATGACCATACAAGGGTCTGTCATTTTGCACCCCCAACATTATTCCATATTAACACGAATCAGAGGGAAATATATCACAACAGTAAGGATAATCTTGAACGAGCTTTAAATCTCCAGCACTACCCAATACTTTTTCCTGCTGGAGAATCATCTGTTCTCATGTGCCCCCAGGTTCAGGAATAACGACGCCCTAACAAGTGTGGAATGAATAGCTGAGTGCATCTGGCTTCAAGACAAGTACCGCACAGCACTGGAGACACAGTTACCAAGATCCTCTTACATGCTACATATATTTTGCCAATATAATCTGAAGCCATGAAGAAATATATTGCCAACAGAAGCAGCCAAATGTGAATGCATTCTGCCAAAAGAACTTGCTAGCTGCATTATGCCAACAGACTGTTTGCCAGCTAGATCTCCTCATGCAGAAAAGGCCACTGGTTTCCACTGTCTTTCAAACTCTGTCAGATTCCAACAGTATTAAATGGATGGATTAACATTTTGCAAACAACAAGGTGACACTGGTTATCTTCACAAGTGGTTTTGGTCAGAAGTCAGTACTAGTCAACATGTCCATTTACACCATCTTCTGTACTGAACCATATAAATACAAGGCTGTAAGTATCTGGGAGCTCTTACTGAGGTGATGTTAAACTCCATAAATGCAGTCTTACTTGAGAAGTCTGTGAGGTTTCATTATGCTGCTACAGACATTACATGCTTATTACTGCAGCAAAAGAAATTCTGCTCATTTTAGCAGAAAATCTGAAAGAATGTATTTCCAGGGTGCACTAGCTGAGGCTAAAAATGAGATGGATTGCCTAGGGTAGCAAGCAAGGGTGAACTTCATGTTTGCCTTGAAGATATTCAATAACTGGTGAGGAAACATGAGGTGATCACCAACTAACTGCCTAGAGACCATTTACACATACTAAATTTCTCAAGGTAACAATATACTCTGTAGCCCTCAAAGGGGAAGTAATTCCTGGAAAATCTATTCTAACTTTTAAAGAGATAATTCAAAGGAAATTTACCAAATGCCATTTGCCTTCTGCATGTCTTAGTTCTTTGAGAGGCATCGGCATAAGATAACAAACCTTCAGCTTCTCTCCAAGTTTCAACTTGTAACAAACTACCATTTTGAAGGAAGTTTTCTATTCCTATTATTTAATATCCTTCTTCTGAATGTTTGTATGGATTATTAGGCAAACACTTGCAAAGGCCCTAGATCATTAGCAAGTATGGTTATAGAAATACTATACTTAAAATGTAAATCAAATGTTTATCATATCTTTAACCACCTCATTTTAAAAGTTAGTGAAAGCTTTGCTCTTGACTTTAATGGCTACAGGTAATACATCTTTTAAGGGTTCTGTTAGAGATGCACAAGTACTCAGTACTACTTGCACCTTCACTGAAATATTTTTCCTTTAAAAAGCAGTTACCACACAGTCACAGGGAGCACATAAAAACACCATCAAACTAAGTACAATGTCAGCCAGCCCTCTGCAAAGACTCTGCAAATCTTTGAGCTAGGGTGTAGTTCTGCCTGAAAAATGTTATCTACTCAAGTTCTGAGTACCTCTGATCAATAGAGATGGATAGTCTTCCCACCTACTTTTCCCGCTTTAACACTGTTGTGAGAAGGTATTTCTGATATCCACCTACGCCAAAGAGAAACTGATCTACAGCCCTTTTAAATTTCAGTACTCCAAAAGACATTTTCAGCTAATTGCTGCAGACAAACCCTTTTGCAATACGTGCTGTGGTTTTTCCTATGCCACACCAACAGGTCAGTTCTGAAATTCACCACTCTAAACAGCATTTCTAGGTCATCTTCTCAGACTTTAGGGTAAAAAAAAAATTAGACTGTGCCTCAGCCAGGTCTAACTACAGGCTAGCTCAGTAGCACACGAGTTCAGCTATGAATTCAGGTATTTTTGTTATTGCATTAAAAGAAGTGGTTCAAACGAAAGAATTAAGAGAAGGACTCAGCAGAGTAGAATTAAACCAGGTAATTTTTTTCAATGGTGTTCCCGTGGTGTCATGTCATACAAAACACGAACATTTGATCACTTAAACCTTAGCAATGACTAGTGTATTGAATTGAAGGTAACCTCTAACTGTTCTTTTGGCTACAGTAAGTAGCTTTCCCATTGTGGCTTTATTAAACTGCAAATAGCAAATGCAGGATGGATGGGAGAAGGGTATTTTGGAGACTTCTTGGGGTTAATGTTACTTTAAAGATCCACCTCCTCTGAAATGCTATACAAAGCACGAACCAACCAAGCACAGGTTAAGCGAGATGGAGACAGCTAATGTGCTATTCCCTGAGGTATCTTCTGGCTTAAGGGTGGGAGTACAGTGAGGCTTGGCTAAATACTCGTGGGTGTTTCCTTGCTGAATAGAACATGCAGAAACTCTTAAGTCCTATTATCTTTATCTTGAGTACCCGGCTCTTGCTATACAAACTTTGATAATCAAAGCTAAGCTTATCTTTTCAGCAATTATTTCTCTTCCTCTTTTTTCCCCCCTTAAGTAGCGGTATTTCTCAGCTAGTGATGGTGTGTTATCACTTCTCCACCCCTTTGGTGACTGAAACAGGCTAAGGGCTAACTCTGTTTTAATGAATGTTTTGTGGGCTGTTCTGTGAGTGCAGATGGCAAGCTTTCTCAGAGTCCACAGGCTTCCCCTCGTTTTAAGCTTTTTCAGGGAACTGGCATGTGATAACACCTATCTGCACTGCTGTCAACTAAAAGCCTGGTTAGGCCTCAGGAAATCAAGCTCAGGATGACATAATTCGAACATCTGACCAGCCTGAACTGGTTTTGTAAGCGTTTTTTCCTCTTCATAGAAGGAGTATTGAGTCTGATGCTGGTTTTTCTTCCAGCATTAAGCACCTCAGCTGGAAGGACATATTTTTACTGAAGAATAATCTGTATGTCTGAGAACCACTAAAACTTTTTTCTAGCTTTAAAAAGAGCTTTAAAATTCTATGTGTTAAAAAACAAAGTCATTTGAGAAGGTGATCTTCTTAAAATATCATGGACTAAGCTTGAAACACTGTTCAAATTATACAGGAAACCTGTTTTTAAATGGCATACTTCATAGAGTTGTGCTTCTTTAATTTTACTTTGGAAAGATGAACAGCGTTAACACCAATTCATACCTTGTATTATAGCATTTGAAAGTGGCAGCACCAAGTTCTCTCTAAAAAGCCAAGTTCTATTTTGCTTTCTAATTAAAACACTTTGGTAAAACTTAAGAAGTTTGGATCACCTGCTAAACTTTTCACCTACAACATTTCTGACAGAAAAGGAAGATACATATGCTTATTGGAGGATAATTACATTTTCTTTAATTAAGATACTGCTTTACTTGGTGTTCTCTTAGAACACCATCATTATTGCTTCTTCATACAGGCACAAATGTACGATGCTTCAACACTTAAACCTGGAAATCTGACTTTAGTATCATCAGTAGATCACAGTTAATACAGGAGTACAGGACACTCATACCCTAAGGCTGTTATTTGAACTGCCTGCAGAATCAAATATAACTCTGCATTATTGGTCTACTCCCTTTGACCTCACTACAAACATTCCCTCATATCATGCGATTTCTCTTCCTGTGGTTTAAATATCCAGGAATCCTGTTTCCAAAAGTCAGCTTTATCTGCTGTACAGATAGAGCATTCTTTTGTGATGCAAATGGCAGCACTGACAGCATACAAAAATGGCTGGGAAAGAGCATTGATTTTTTTTATTTTTTATATATATATATACTAAAAGTGACTTGTTGAAACCATAATATGTAATTTTATTAATGATCTATTCTATATTTTTCTATATCAACAACTTTAAAGGCAATAGCTGCTGGTGTACAAGATGTAGTGCAAAGTACACTAGATAATTTATGTAATCAGTCCTGGCTCTGAAAACATAAACATCTTTACTTTTATCTTCACCAGGGTTTTATTTCTGGTTGCCACGTCTGTCCTACCCTCACTAGATTCCTTATGTTATTCCACTTTGTCTAACTGCTATTAACAGTCATTTCTTAGCAACATGTTGAAACTCTTCGCAGTCCTAACTTTAGTTAAGGCCTTTGATGCTGTCTCCCTACCAGCCTCATAGACAAGCTGACAATGGAGGGGTGAGATAGTGGACAGGGAGGCAGATTGAAAACAACAAAGGCCAAGTCAAGAGGGTTGTGGACAGTGGCACAAATTCCAACTGGAAGCAAGTCACTGGTGGTGTACCCCAGGAGTCAATACCAGGGCCAGAACTGTCTAACACTCTCATTAATGATTTGTATGAAGGGACAGAGTGCACCCTCAGCAAGTTCATGGATAATGGAAAACTGGATAGAGCGGTTAATACACTGGAAGGATCTTGGGGTCTTTCCAACCAACATGTTGACGATGAGCCAGCAACATGCCCTTGCAGCAGGGAAGACCAAGAACTTCCTGGGCTGCATCAGGAACGGCGTTGCCAACAGCTCAACTGAGGTGATCCTTTCCTCTATTCAGCCCCAGTAAGACACATCTAGGGTGTTGGGTCCACTGCTAGGCTCCCCAGGGTAAGACAGAGACTTACTGGAGTAAGCCCAGCAAAGAGCAACTTATATTATTAAGAGGCTGGAGCATCTGACATAAGAGGATAGGCTGAGAGAGTTGTAAGTGTTCAGCCTGGAGATAAAAAAAGGTTAAGGGTGATCTTATCCATGTGTAAAAATACCTAACAGAAGGGAATGAAGAAAAGGGAGACAAACTCTTCTCAGTGTTGCCCAGTGACAGGGTAAGAGGCAATAGACACAAATTAAAACACATGAAATCCCACCTGAACACAAAAACATTTTTTCACTCTGTGAAAGTGATCAAATCATGGACCAGGTTGCCAAGAGAGGTTGTGGAATTTCCACCCTTGGACTTACTCAAAACACAACTGGACATGGCTCTAAGCAACCTGCTTTAGCTGACCCAGCTTGAGTAGAGGTTGGACTAGACAATCCCCAGAGGTTCCTTCCAACCCCAGGCATTCTGTGAATTCTAAGATAGAGACATTGCTAACAATTTCATTAACATTTCTCCTTGTAAAATCTATACAGGAATGAGATGGAAAAGAATAACCTCAATCTCCAGGTTGTCATCTTCTCAATGTTAAAGTGTTCTTTTCTTAAACAAATCAATCCTAAATGAAGTTAGGACTCCCATTCTCACACCTCCTACTTGAAGGTTAGGTGGTTTAAAAAACCTTACTCTAGCTTATTTTAGCCTACCTAACACCCACATGTTCTTATCCCAACATTGTTTCTCAGCCTAAGTATATTTTCCCCTCCCATATATTTATAGGGATGTGGGCTTATTTAGCATGTGAAAACAAAGCTTTTATGTGCTCCTGTAATATGCTGTCCATTCCTGTGACCATGCTCATAGCCCTTCCCTGCACCTGTTCTGGCTTTAATTCATCCTTCATGAACACAAGGGATAAGAATGGTATGAATTATTCCTCAAAAAAATCATATTAATGCCTCCCTCCCTGTTCTGTCTTGTGTAAACATTTTCCTGACTCTTTGTGGGTAACAGATTTACTTTTGCCAGGCTAAATGGGAGAAATTAACCCAATAGAAGACCCAGGTGCTTACCTGCATTGTGCTTACAGCCTGTACTACTGTGGGTAACAGATGTGAGGCACCTTTCTGCATCCTCACCACAACCCTCAACACAATCATAGGGCTATGACGTGCAGGCTACAGCCATTTCATTAAGATTTTGCTTCCAGGCATAAAATCTATTGAAGTATTTTTATTATGGTTGTATTTCCACCCATGTGCATTCTCTGATATTGCAGACTGCTTTTCTCAGAAAATCTCCAGCAGCCTCTGTAAGATGTTCTAAGAACTAGAAAAATCTGAGCCACGAGGGAATCTGACTCAAGTTAATCCAACACATACCAAACTACTCAGCAGAGAGTAGGTGGGTTTGGCTTTCTTTAAACAGAACCTGCATTTTAAATCATGCCTATTAGAAAAAATTTCAAACTTCTCTGCTTGTATTCAGTTCTCTGTAAATACAAAAAGATAAAGAATGGGTTAAAACTTTCAAAAGTAGCAGAAGGCTCATAGGTCACTTATGAAAATGGGACTTCGGAGCTTTGGAATTTCCATTCTAAGTTAGTTTCTAAATTGGAGAAGACACTGAAACAGAACTTCAGCAATAGAGCAGGCCAATTGATAAGCCAAAAATAGCTGTTAGCAAAGCAAATATAACTCTAAAGAGATGTAATCTATTTAGAAGAAGTTTGGAAAGTGGAAGGTGATGGAAGGAGGGGAAAAGCTAATGCAGAGATCACTTAACTTATGATGTAAATGAAATATGATCCCATGGCATCCTGAAGCTTGGGATATATTTGTTCATGAGATACAAGCTCATCATCTTCTATATAGAGTTAGGACAACCTTGGAATATTAACTTTTTTTTTTTTTGAAGAGTGAGGTAAGAGAGCTATAAAACAAAGTGGGAGAAATTACTCTCTCACACTGAGCAAGCCACTGTTAGTTTTGTGCTCTTTACTCTTATTTGCTGTTACAATATTTTCAATAAGACTTTGTTTCTGTCCTGATATTGCTCATGCCATTACAGCCATTAATATGTCAAAGGCTATTTCCAAACCCCTATCACTGTCCTTCCTCCTCTCTTCCATATCTTGGAGTAAATATACAAAGTGAAGGGTGGAGGGAGACGATATTTTTTGTTTGAAAGTAATAAAGTCTACAGAACTAAAATAAGATGAAAAAAAATTCCTAGTTTCTCTCCTTTGTAACCACAATTCCACCCCCAAATATTTTGCTCCTTAGAGTGATTATGCATGTTCACAGGAAGGACGCAAATGGCAATCCAATATTAGGTAGATTTACTGTAGCTAAAATTAGAGTAAATATCAGCTCACTGAGACCTTAGCCTCAATTCATTAGCAAATCTTATCCTCAGTACCTTGATATCTACACACTGCTACACATTCTGCTAGCTCTCAGCAAAAGGGATTTGCCTACTTTCTCATGTATGATTTTTCCTTGGGAGTCGATACGAATACAGCCACTCTAAAGAAAGGGACACTTACCCTTTGCTTGAGATTATATTTTTAGAGTGTCAGTTATAAAGATACACTAAAGCAGTAGCTCCCTTTTACTTGATAATAAACATAGCCCAACAGCTGAAAAGATACATTTACAATCTTCCACCAGAATCCTCCCAACCCCGTACTGCTAAGAAAAAACAAGTGGGCCACGGCAGCATGTCCCAGAACTATTTTGGTATGGGGGAAGTGCAAGTTCCAAAGCACTGTGGAAAAATGCCCTGCCAGCTGCTCCCCTCTCATACAAATGGAGGCTTGCCTTCCCTGATCAACTAGTAGATGAGGGAACTTTCAGTTAAGTTGCTTCTACATCATTAGTGCCACATGCAGAGAGATTTTTAGGTGTCCAAAGGCTCAAAGATTCAAATTAATTGCTAGGAGCTAATCAAGTATCACACTTCAGATGACCTACAGCAATTGGCTGTGCAAGTCAACAAAAAAATGCCCTGTAACTCTCAGTGGCTCAGCTCTCTTCACTACAGAGTACTCTCACTCCAATTACTTGTGCCTGCCACATATTAAGGGCACAGAGCATAGAGACCTACTGAGGCACAGTAACTTGTTACCTCATACCAACTGTCTCTGCTCTGACTAACATTTGTATTTATAAATATCAATCTGCTTTCAAAGCTCTAGCACCTCAAAAGTCATTGGTGCTTTAACTCTCACCAGTGAAGTCCGCAGAGTGCCGGACGTTCTGCTGCTCTGCATGCCAAGATCCTGGTTTAGCTGAGCATTTCAAGGGCCTGCCTCAAACCTGCTGATCACAAGCTACCAGGGCTGCACTTTGTCTGCCAAACAACCCAATAGACAGGCTTGTAGTATCAATGTCAAACTGAGACCACATTATAACGCTGGGTATAACACACACTTTCACTTAGAAGCACTAAGAAAGCAGAAAGTGGTATCCCCCACTTTGTACATGGCTGTCTGCAGGCTGGCATACTCAGGGAAGAAGTTAAGAGTCTGAACTGTGTTCAGATTTGAGCCCCTCACTAAAAGAAAGACACCAAGGTCCTGGAGTATGTCCAGAGACAGGCAAGCAGGCTGGTGATGGATCTGGAAAGCAAACCTCCCAAGGAGTGGCTGAGGGAGGTGGGGGTGTTTAGCCTGGAGAAGAGGAGGCTGAGGGGAGACCTTATCACCACCTACAATTATCTGAAAGGAGGTTGTAGAGGGGTGGGTGTTGGTCTCTTCTCACAAATGACAGGTGATAGGACAAGGGGAAATGGCCTCAGGGCAGGTTCAGATTAGACATCAGGAAAAAGTTCTTCACTGAAAGGGTTGTCAGGCATTGGAACAGGCTGCCCAGGGAGGCAGTTGAATCATGATCCCTGGATGTATTTAAAAGAAAGGTAAACAAGGTGCTTAGGGGTATGATTTAGTAGAGGATGGGTATAGTTGGACTCAGTGATCTCAAAGGTCATTTCCAACCTAGTGATTCTGTGAGGCTACTCAGCTGAGGGGATTCAAGCCCAGATTCTTTATGTTCCTCTTGGAAGCATGAGGGTATTGGCCTTTTTAAAAGGAATTTATAATAGAGATCATGCTTCTAAAGAACAGTTTAAAAATTTGAACCTCCAGTGAGTCAAGACCTTAGGAAGCAAACAGAAGTCAGGTGCATGTAGACTTTTTCTAAATCTCATGACTCCTGGAACCTGTGGCATTAAAGACAGTAAGGGCAGTAATACCAATGATAATAGATGACATAAAGCATTCTGAAACTAATTTACTCTGGGGCCCCCAATACAAGAAAGATGTGGAACTGTTGGAGAGGGTTCAGAGGAGGGCCACAAGGATGATTAGAGGGCTGGAGCACCTGCCCTACAAAGAGAGGCTGAGGGAGCTGGGCTTGTTCAGCCTGGAGAAGAGAAGGCTGCGGGGGGACCTCATTGCAGCCTTCCAGTACCTGAAGGGAGCTTATAAGCAGGAGGGGATTCAACTTTTTAAAAGGGCAGATAATGGCAGGACAAGGGGGAATGGATTAAAACTAAAGGAAGGAAGGTTTAGATTAGATATTAGGGGGAAGTTTTTTACAGAGAGAGTGGTGAGGGGCTGGAACAGGCTGCCCAGAGAAGTAGTGGATGCCCTGTCCCTGGAAGTGTTCAAGGCCAGGCTGGATGGGGCCCTGGGCAACCTTGTGTAGATCCAGGCCTGGAGGCTGGTGGCCCTGCCTGTGGCAGGGGGTTGGAATTCTATGATCCTTGGGGTCCCTTCCAACCCAGACCATTCTATGATTCTATGATACTCTGGAGATGAAAAACGAAAAAGAAGATATTGGGATCATCTATATGAACTGCATATAAACACAGCTTCTTGGTTAAGCTGCAGTCAAAAGCCAGACAGACATGGTCTGGCTGCTGATGCTGCAACATGAGTGCTTCTTTGTTGAGAAAGCTTTTGTAAGATCAAGCAAGTAATCAAAAGATGCAACTTCACCTCTTCAATCTTGACTGTTTTGTTTCTTCCAATTAATCCTTTTCATTAGCATTAGTATCTCCTCTTTCTTCAGAAAGAGTTTCAGGCTACTTGTAAGTCTCAGTCAAGAGTAGGACTGAAGCTGATTTACACCAACGCTCATTAGCTATAAGCAATGTAACACTGCAGAGGCTTTAGTTACTGCATAGTACCAGGACACTGCCCAGGTTTGTCCAGCTGAAGCCAAATTCAGCGCTCTTGCTACCTTCAGCGCGGTGGCCGAGGAGGCTAGATCAATATTTGCAAAGCAGTATTTATACACATCACTATCACACCTCTCACTGCAGTGCAGATACAGTCACAGGTAGCTGGGATCATCAGTGCTCTGAACTCATACAGGCACCAAAGCTGGTCAATTGCCTTCTCAGCTATTTGAGACACTGAATTCTTGTGAGCGGGCTAAGTTTTATTAGGAACTATGGATCACAGTTGGAAGGACACTGCAAAGGGGTAAATGACATGACAAAGCAGAGAAGCACATGGGGAATTAAATCTATCTCAGTGCAAACTGTGCCAAATTTCCAAGACACACTGAAGACTGCTATTTCAAAATTAAGAGATGCTAGACATTTGCTGTACCACATTTTGATTGCCTAACCTAATGCTCTCATGAACTCAAATTATAGTGAAATTTGAGGGGAAGCAGTTAAGCCACGAGCAACTTCTATTAGTCTGCCAAGATAAATTTTCCCTTTTGATGCACACAACAGTCTTGACCTTTTTCTGAAAGCACTATATTGCATCATAGTAATGTGCAATTTTACTTTGCAATGCAGTTATATATTTAAGGTAAACTATAACATATGCACATGCAGACCCACTGAGAAATGGTTTTCAAAAAAATACTTTGGTGAGCCAAGCATCCAGGAGAGAACCAAGGCTAACAAAATGCTAAAACTTAGAAATGTTCTAGAATTTCTGGAATTATCATCCTCTACTCAGTTTTAGACCTGATGCTTTCATAAAGCAACAATCAAAAGGCCATGCTGCAGATGGAGAGGGAAGAGGCTATACAACAGCACACTTCCAATCACCCAGGCCTGAGCACACACCCCATGCAGAATGGCAGTGCTGGAGGAGCTACGGCCTCTATTATCACTGTTCATACATCTGCATCTCTTATAACACAAATTTGGTTTATATATAGCCAGGCTCTTTCCAATGGTTTTGGGTTTTTATCTCCCAGTAAGCACATTCTATCTTCAGTTTCAACCTCAGGATAGAAGGCAAAGGCTGAGAGCTTTTGCTACAATTTCCATCTGCAAAACCTCTTGTGTGGGCAGCACCACAAGAAATTCTTCAAGGCAGATTGCAGCTCAGAAGACATTGATGGTTATGTTTGCACAATGTAGTGACAGTAGATATAAACAATGTTTGAGCATGTTTTAAATTTAATTTCAGAGCACATCAACTGTGGGCATCCAGAAGATGGGAACAAATATCAGAGCAGAAGTCCCAGAGTGCTGTCACCTCATCTTTGCAACTGTGATTCTCACTAGCCCTGCAATAAAATTGGTTGGAATTTTTACATCACACACACGCCCATATCACTTGTAGAGCATTTCCTCATCCTGCTGATTAAGCTTAAATGATTAGACCAATATCACCCACCTCCAGCACAGGACTAATAAACATTGTAATAGTAACACTACTTGCCTTTACAAGCAGTATCGTTGTGCTGTGTCCAGAAAAATCAGTGAATAAAAACGGTCACATACATTTGATGATGCCCTGTCCCTGGAGGTGTTCAAGGCCAGGTTGGAAGGGGCCCTTGTGTAGATCCAGGCCTGGAGGTTGGTGGCTCTGCCTGTGGCAAGGGGGTTGGAACCCTATGATCCTTGGGATCTCTTCCAACCCAGACCTTTCTACCATTCTATGATTTGCTACAGTTGGATAAAAAGAATACAAAAGGATCTCATGATATAATGACATAGCTACAAAACATGCTACCACATAAATTCTGTATTAAAACTTTTCCTTTTTTTTTTTTTTTCAATAGAGTATTGGGAGACATTCTGATTTAATTGCACACAAATATAAAACAAACAAAGCAATCCAAGAAACTAACAGCTTTCCCAACTATGCAGTTTTTCCCCTTTCTCAAATATAAGTGCAAAATTCACGCTACAGGTTGCAGAAAGAACTATCTTTTTAAGAGTGAGAGACAACATACATCATGCACTAAGTCATCTGTGGCTGATGCAGGAAGCAGAATAAGGAAAGACAACACAGAGAAAACTAAGGAGTCTTTGCTGTGGGCTACTGTCAGTGGAAAGCTCGACTGTCACAAAGCACAAGCTGTCGACAAACCCGTCGCTGATGGTGGTCTGAGAGCTGACTGGTACTGTTCAAACAATGGGTAGGACCAACATGAGAATGGAAGTGGAACCCAAAACGTGCTGGTTGATCCCATCCGTGGTTCCTCCCAAAAACATTTTTATGTGGCCTGGCCAGAAGTCAGACCCACATAAGCAAGGGCCCTTAGGCACCCAGTTCCTAGTGATTTCAGTGGGAATCAGGCTCCTAAATGCATTTGTTGGTCTCAGCTTTACTGCCTTTGTACTGCCTTGGGTCTCAGTTTCACTGCTTTTGCTCTGTTCTCAGGGAGAAGCTTTTGTACCACAGTGTTTCTGCCTCAATACCTTTTCAGGACAAAGGTGGGGAAACATATGCTTGTCTTAGGCATGATTCATGTTCATTTTGTAAGGAGATAACCACATAGCCAGCATTTAAAAATAAAAAAATTTTAAAAATCAATCGGTATGTCATTATCTATGGCTTCTAACAGTATGTTACAGCACTGTCTGGTTATCTCAATTCTTTCAGAAACTCTGATACCAAAGTCCAGTATTAATGAAATCCCTATTCTCCTTCCCTTCACTTCAGGTATCTTTGAAAACTAGCTGTAAGGCTCTGCATTTTAACAGTTCTTTTATACACAAGATGTATTTGGGCATAGCTACCCTGGCTGTGAAGCAGTTTGATCGCACCCATTTATTACACCACAATAGAATGCATTTAAGGTGACTCTCTTTAGAGTTATGTTCTGTTAGTCTCCAACTCCCTTTATGAGAGGAGATGATTGAAGAATAAAAATTATCATATGGCATCTATTACCAACATAAACACATTCCACGTCTTGTTTCTGAAACCCTGCATGCTACTCACATTACTTAAAGAATAGCAACTGGGCTAGAAATCATGAATGTCAAAGAAAATTGAGAATGCTAGCACATGCTGAGTCATGTTCTCCAGCACTTCAGCAGAAATACATTCCAAAACCAGGATTTATCCTAAGAAACTCCGATTTGGAGTAGAAACTATTCTTGTTATGGAAACAGAGATATATGCAGAATGATAACCGGTACTTATATTACTTTCAATGCTCAAAGTCTTATATAGTTATGGACATGCCAGTGTAGACAGCATTATTTTTGCATGCCACTGTGTCATCACAGACTTTCAGCAGTGACAGCTGACTGACAATTTATCTCCTTTTGTATAAATGACACCTAGCTACCAGTCAGACTACCCTGCTCCCAAAGGCAAAGAAACAAATCTTTGTACCTAGGACAAAGACTTGAAAAAATAGGACTTAAAATGTCATCTGGTCCATTCCTTTACTCCAAGGCAGAATGCAAGTGTTAGGGTTCAAACTATATTTGGGCATTTTTGAGTCTGTATCTAGAGTAGCCTAGAGGATGAAAGTGAAACCAAACCTCCCTCATCCCAGAAGAGGTTTCCACCGCACGAACTAATTATGGAGGGGAAAAAAAAAAAAGTGATACTCTAGGAGTTGCACTTGAATTACATGAATTAACCTCTGGGGAGGTTATTGTAAGCTGTAGTGTTCTGCCTTGGAAGTGATGCTTTTAGTATGAGAATTCCTGAACACGGGAATGCCTATGTCTGCAGGCCTTGCCATCAGCTAACAACAATTTGCTATACTGGGAGCACAACAGAACAGGTAACAACAACTGTCTGATAAAACAATACACAATCTATTAGAAATGTTGCACCAAGGTACAGTTATCATTAGACCCAGACTGACCCATCCAGCTTGCAGGTAGGCAATTATCCCTATTCTAACCAATGAATAATGGGAATTAATGTTTAATCTACCAGGTGATAGAAATGCCATCTAAGGAAATAGATGCTTTATGTTGCTCCTGAAGACAATGTGATTTGAAGCCTGTTTATGCACAATGTGTGGAATTAACTAGTTTCCCCTCTGAAGAGATTTATATTTTCTTACTGCAATTCTACAGATTACTTCTATGTAACAAAAACCCCAAAGTGTAAAAAAAAATTAAAAATTTAAAGCTAAGCACATTTTCAGAAGCATTCTCCTGTTTAGTCATCGCTGTGAACAAAAAGTTGGTTCTTTGTTAAGGAGGAAATATCACAAATACCATATGCAATGAGTTCCCCAAAATGGTAGCTAGCAGCAGCAGAAAACATGCTTTCACTGATGCAAAGACAAAAAAACTCAGATGGGCATATGAAATACCATTTTTACTAGCTGCATCTAGCATGCACCATAAAAGCATATTTGTTCTCTTTTTAATTTCTCTTTTTAATTTTTCCATTCATACCTGCTCTTCCCTTCCTGTTCCTTTTTCTTGATGCACACTCTTGTTATTTTAGTTTTCAGAACTTCCTTCCATAGGTTCACTTC
Source organism: Zapornia atra (assembly GCA_013400835.1). NCBI lineage: Eukaryota > Metazoa > Chordata > Aves > Gruiformes > Rallidae > Zapornia > Zapornia atra. Next base: position 14,478 of record VZTU01002292.1, on the reverse strand, counting down.
ACCTTACTTTCAGATCAGCATAGAAGTCACTGCTTTCCTACTGTTCTCAAACAACAATCATTTTGTTCTGGAAAACAGCTGAGGAGCCACAGCTGAAAAAAAAAACCCAAACCAACAACCCAAAAAACCCCAACTTGCAACTATTTCAGTCCTCTCTTGCACAGCAGCAGCAGGCAATCTGTGATGCTTCCACTGCTGGAAGAGCTATGGCATGGGGAGAATTTTTAAAGGAAACATTAACAGTTTTGTATACTGTTTTGAAACAAAGTAAAAATGGTTATGTTTACTTTACCATTAAAAAATAATTGGTTAGAATTTTCACAGGCCAGTCTGCCCTGGGTTACAGCTTGAAAAATTTCCTTACCAGTAAACTCAGCATCATGGCAAGCATGAGTCTACATGATCTACTAAAACCATTTCATAGCTCATTTTCTGTGCAAGATTACCCTTAAAGTCATTGAAATAACACTACTAGATAAACCAGTAATCCTGTTGTTTCCATGAGCACTTGTAAAAATATCCTTCAAAGGAGGTTATAAGAAGCCCTGAAGTGACAAGTTCCATATGGGAATTTTCTTTTTAATAACAGAGAGTATTTTTATTTTTACATTTAATTTTCAGGTTCGATTTCAGTTATTCCAGGTTTCTTCATCTACAACCACACAGCAAGACATGTGATCGAAGACAGCTGGGAGAACATTGAGAATGGAAAACTTATTTTTACTTGAACTTTTCTAAGATACCCACATTTACTCTACTGAATAAAAGGCCTTCCAAAATTCAGATACAGAAATAATCTGGATAGCATAAAACAGTATAAATTTGTGAGAAAACCACTGTGGGCCTAATCCTTCAGTTTTTCAACTATGACAATAAAAATACAGGAACGGGACTGGTTTATGTTGTAATAGAAGGTGAGGAGGAGAAAGGTGTTACCAAATATTTAATACCTCTGGGTGCAGGAAGACACAAATTATTCTTATACAACATTTTTATCTACATACATTTAATTTTGCACTTTGAAGTCTTCCACTCCCTTAAAAATTGAATAGAGAAAATACTACTGCACATATTAGCACAATACTAGCAAATAAGCATTTTAGCCAGCATGGTCATCAAATTATAAAGATACTAGTAAGTCACAACAAGTTAGTCTCCCAGCAGTATGCCAAAGACACTTACAATTCAATATGAAACCTCAAAATCTGGACAGGTACTCTCCAGTAAAGTATTGTCATGAATACATATAAGAAGAGGTGCAGGTAGAAAGTAGATCCTACTTTCAACCTCTGGACAGTATACACAAGCAAAAAATTATCCTGGCTAAATTTTTTAGTAGGAAAGATTAAGGCAACTGAGATATACTAACCTACACAGCTCATGAAAATGAGCCACAGAAGAAAGAAAATAACCATCTGAGCACTTCTGCCTTTTTCCATCTAGAACTCGGCATCCAGTTTCCCCTCCCAAGTTCTGCAACATTCTAACACCATCTGCTATAGCTGTGTCTTGGAAGATCTCCTAAAGCTTTAACACTGACAGCCCTCCCTGGGTGTGAGCTGGAGTTCCTAGCATCAGATTGACGCAGCTTTCATAGGTAACGCCGTAGAGTTCTGTGGGCTTTTCTACATGAGAGTAATTGAGACATAATACTGTATTTCATGAGTTTGACTGAATACATTTGAAGACTTTGAGCCTGTGCAAAGGAAAAAACCTTGTACATGTTTTCCAAGCTGTGCATTTTGATAGGAAGTGTTCAAAGATGTATGGATTTCATTCATACCATAAGGATGAATACTCATTCAGGCTATTCATACAGGCTCTCTGGAAGAGCAAGGAAGCAATAAATATATTAACTGTAAATGAAATGCAAATGAAACATTAAAAACATAAATCAGTGAACAGCTCACATTTTATTTTCTTGTCACTGTTGAATATTGGAGTACAATCAACTATGACAAAAGTTAATTAATCTTTGAACACTCCAGCCCTTCCACACAGCTAAACAGGGACAATTATCCTTCTGTTAGCAGCTTCCATATTGCCAGGATCACCTGATCACTATAAAAAAAAAGTGGGCATGAAGGAAGAAAGGAAAAGCAAAAAAGGAAATGAAGAAACACAGACTTTTTTTTAAAACAAGACAACTCAATATATATTAAATGTTTCCTCCAAGTCCCAAGTTTTTCATGCATTTATGTCCTGTACAAAATAGTCTTTTCTTTTAAGAAACATTCCTTTCTGAACTTCAACCAGAATCAGGCCACAACCAACACCTCGCTTCCCAAGAGTCCTTCCTTATTTGCAGACCTTGCTACAGGTCTGCTCTGTCCTCTACTACTCTCTTCTGTCCCGCTGTTCTGACTCCTTGCAGCTTTTTGGGGGTTACCTGTCTGTCTCAGCAGCCCTTGCCTTCACTGCCATCTTTGCTTTCATTCTGGCCCTTGTTTGAGTCTTCACCAGCTGCAGTTCCCTGTTCCCTCTCATCCTGAGCAGCTCAGTGAGGACAGCACTTCATTAGCACTCTGTTGGGTAATCCAGCTGTCTACTACTGCTTCTCAAATTAAATTTTAACATATTTTTGTGCTCTGACACAGTGACAATTCATTCACACAAGTGCTAGTTTCATCTATGCCCTAATATCCAAATATGTCTCTCTTTGCCTTTAACAAGTATGTATTGCCACTTCTGTATTACACTCAGGAAGACTCTACCATTCCCTGGAACAACCCCATATACCTACACACCCCAGCTGACTGTACACATTGTCTTACACATCTTGTTTCAGGGTACATCCTTTTCCCCACCTTCACTCAATCACATCCTCCTCTTCCTCTAGTACTGTTCAACTTTTAAAAGCACAAATATACTACTACTCTTGAGGCCAAAGTTTCAAAGTTATATTAAATGTGAATGTTAGCAAGTAAAAACGTGGAAGTTTGATATGTGAAGGAGCTATCTTGTGACTGCAGAAAGAAAAGGCAAAGTGGAAATGCACAGCAGTAAGCAGTTGTCCTGGTTCTGGCCAGGATGGAGTCAACCTCCCCAAGCAGCCAGCCCAGGTGAGCTGAGCCAGCCCAGGCTGTTTTACACACCAACTGACATCACTCCCCCATAGAAGGGGCTTGTCGAAGAGAGGTGATTCTGTGCAGCTCTAGGAAAACAACAACAGCTCAAACTCAGGACTTTAGGATTAAGAACCCTATGCTCTAGCACTACCCCAGCCCTTCAAGCCTCCCCAAATCATTTCAGAGGTATTTCCTAGTTCACATAAAGTGAACTTAAAGGTATGTGAGCCTTTTTTTAGGACTCACTACAAATTTAGTTTGCAGCACACTGGCAGTACAGTAGGGAAAGACTGCTGACCACGATGCAAATTTTGCTCCCAGCTGAGTGAGTTGTCTCAGTGTACTTCAAAATCTGATTCCCATTGTTGGTTTATGCCAAACTTCAGCTGTTGAGTCATGTCTTTCTGCTAACTTTTCTCCTAAATATTTATTGTATAAAGCATTACTCAAAAAGGAAATAACTGAAAGGACAGGGCTTTTTTATAGCATTTTACATCTGAAATGGCCTTCAGTATTTTAAGTCTATTCACTCAAATATGATGAGGTAACACCAAGTTAAAGCTCATAAGGTTAATGGTCCCCAACACAAGCATGAATTTTACAGTACATTTCGAAGTGAGAATACTGAAGCAGTTTCTCTGCATGAATCCAAATCACTGCAACAGGGAAGTTGGTAAAATAACTAATCCTAACCTAAAATAAATGAACATCTCTGTATAATCCAGGAACATTATATTTAAAAACTGTTTGGGACAGTTAGTTTCAGGATGAACTTTAAATGTATGTAGTAAAGTACTTGTACTACATGTTCATTCTTTGTACTTAAGACTTTATTACATAAAGAGGCCTGTACATTGAGTTCAGCTGAGGACAAATGGAGCAGCAGACATTACTTCATACTTAAATGGGACTGGTCCACTGCTGTTGAACCAGGAAAGCATACAACTGGAGTTCACATAATACAATCAGTATGCCATTTTGCAGCGTTTCACATTGAAATGGCCTTAGGATCTCTAATACTTGGGTGTGGCTCACAGATGAAACTCAGAGCTCTCACAAAGCGTAATCCCAGTTCTATAATTGGATCTATTCAGGTCACTTTCACAATCACAAAATCCCAAAGGACTTTTGAAGACCTCTGTGAAAGTCTGTCTGGCAGCAGCCAAGGTATGAATGTGACATAAAGCTTATACAAAGGGGATCATACTTCCTGAAGAAAAAGAGATAAAAGATAAAAGGACACACCATTGGGATAGTCAGAGAAAATCAGATAAAAAAAAAAAAGGAGGGGGGGGTAAAGGTTAAAAGCACACACTCAGCAACTATACTATGGAATTTGAATTCATGTGTTCAGTTTTCATATATTGTACTGGACTTTGGTGCCATTTGTGATGCATCTCTAGACATTCTCTGTGCTTTTGAGACGAATTTTGGGCCTACTATTGGGGAAAAATAGTACCCAATTGCCAAGTCCTGTTCAAGTCCCATTTCAAGGCAAGTATCTTTAATAGCTGATTTCAAGAGACATGTTGCCACTTTGAATGGTGACAAATTTGCAATTGCAAATACAACTGACCTTTTAGCATTTCATGTAATCAGGATATGAATTGTGAAGGCTTCGAACCATCTAAACTTGATTCATTCTTGGTCAAGTCCTAAACCTTATTCCAATCTTAATTTAGACCATAATAACCCCATGTCTTTTAAAACTCAAAATTACAAGATCTGTAGTAAAGCATTGGCCTAGGTGGGTCAGACTTACATGTTTCCTGCTAATTCTAGCAGTCCATGAGATCCTCAGTCTCTACTAAGGCAGAAAAGAGACCTGATAAACAATGAACCACAGAAACCAGGTCTGCAGTTGCCTTTACAAAAATTGTAGACTTGGGATTATGCTTGTTAAGAGGCTGTTTGTGACACATTTTACACTTCCAGTGATGCATTGCTATGGTCAGAACTGTCTTTCTGATATACATAGAAAGATGCTTTGTCTAAACTTTAAAAATAATAACAGCAAGGCTCAGGAAATAAAATATAAAATCAAAAGAAGCCTCACCCTTTTAATATTTTTATGTGCTGTGAAAAATGTTAAAACTGACTGCAGAAATAAAATAAGAAATAAACTTCTATAAACTCTTGTCCTGGAGTTGTACTTTAGCATATAATTTATATAAATGTGGCTTAAGGATCAAGAAACAGTGTCTCTTAAAAAATTTTACAGGTTTTTTCACTTACTCTTTGCCCACAGTGAAAATATTAAGTCCTCATTCAGAAGAATCAATTTTAATTTAATCAGAAGTGTTACCCATTTATTACTCATTTATCCCAGGAAAATCAATATTAAAATCTATTCAATGGAAAATGAAGCTTTTAAAATCAAATTTTAGTTCTTGTAATATGAGTAAATGTTGAAATTTTATAAGTTCTCTACAGTCCCACTCGATCATTTGAGAATGAGACAAACTCAACACCATCCCTGAAAATTCACACACAGGTTCACATAAACAAGGAAACCTGGAGGTAAAGCAACTTTTTAAGAAAACTTGTGATATATTATGACATTGTAGCTCTATATTTAAGTCAACTAAGATTACATGAGCCATTGTATCTAATTTGGACAGTGAGTTAGTTTTGAAGCTTGCACAAGCACAGTGGAGGTTTGGAATTTGTTCTGTTAATTAGTTAATTTAATAAGGCAACAAATTAAGTAATACAGCAAAAGTTTAAAAAAAAAAAAGCAGCCTTCAGGCAGCTAAAGAGACAATTGCAATACAATTATGCTGCCACACAAAGAGACCTAGTCTATCAATACTAGCAGCAGACAAACCAGAGAAATCCTACGACGGTAACAACTTTCCTCTTCTTCCTGGGAAAGGCTTAAACACCCCAGCATGGAACATTTTTTTCTGTGGAGGAGTCCAAAAGAGCTGAATTCCCAAATTCAGGGAATAACAAACTTTAATAAAACAATGGACAAACTAACTCTTACTGTGGTTCAACTTTACAAGCAGTAACAATGCAACAAGGTATCAATTTACAGCATGCTTACACTACACACCATTCCCATCAATATTTTAACAGCTGTAATCAAGAAAATAGTAAAACCAGAGCACCATTACACTGAAAGATATGAAGCTGCTAACACACAGCTCAATAAGGAGTTGCATTTCAGTATCAAACACGCCCAGGCTTTGGTTTGAAACTGCCCACATTTGTTGTCTCTCATGACATAGTTCACTCACCATTTACTCAGCTTCTACTGGGAATATGGAGTAATTATGATAACGCAGTAACAAACACCTGATTTACTAAGGTTGGGAGGAACTCTAGGAGGAAAACTTGGTTTTAGCCTGTATAACAGCATTTTTCAATTCATCTGCCTAAAATTTGGGAGAGAATTTTTAAACCACTGTTAAGGAAAACTATAGCACTGGTGAATGCACGCTCGAGGCTTCATGCATATACTGGACTCCCCCCATTCTAGCTGTATGAGGAGAAAAATACAAACCTTCACAAGAAGATGAGCAGGTAAGTTCAGCAGATATTTATCAAAACATGCAATTTAACTAATTTAAACAATAAATATGGATTGTGGCATAAAGAAAAACACTCAAAGCACGGGTCAGAGAAAGAACTAGAAGTTCTCTTCTTGGTTGTTGCTAATTTGAAGCTTACCGGATCTCAATGGTCCAACCATCTGTCCATTCTGATGGTCTTTCTCAAGTATAAGTTCTACCTCAGAGGACCTAGAAAGTTTTCCAGAGACAGTTTGTCAAAATAAATGCAATCCTTCTGTCAAATTTCCTTTTCTAGGGAAAAAAGAACTTGAGAGAGTCCTAGCTAGCTCTAGTAACATATTTCTGTTTCACTCTGTCCCTCATATCCATGCCATTTTATTGTAATCATGCACAGAAGACATACTCCACTTGCTCAGAAGCTGAGCAACAGAACCCCAAGCATATGGAAATCACTAGGCTAAAATCCAGAGCCACCATAGTGATTTCCTACTGCTATCAACACGTAAGTTTATATGCAAATCTGATCGCCCACAAACTGTCTTTACAGGATCCTCTCTGTGAAAAAACAAACCAGGCACACATTTGCGCCTCTGAGCCCAGCAGAGCACTTATGCACAGCCTAAACACTACCTTCTGCTGGCCCTCTTAACACCAGGAGGTTCAACTGTTAAATTGCAAATAGCTCTGGTGCATATATTTAGTAACAGCAGCTAAACCACAGTCTGATACAAAAGCACTGAAATAAAAGCGATAATACCAGGCCCTACTGTAATTTGGCTCCAATGCTTTTAACACATTCTGTCACCATACACCCTCTTAAAAGAGAGCTATGATCAGCTTGCATGTCTAGTCTAGGTGTTTTCAATTAGCCCATAAAAAATAATGACTAACTATGAGTAAAAATTGGTGGGGTACCTATGATGAGTCTACTCCACCCATATTGACCTGTAGATCTGATCTCTCTTTTAAAAGCTGCTTTGTACAAGAAAGGTTAAGCCTGACTAAACACATCAGGGTCAAAAGCCAACATTTTGGAATGAAACCTTCAGATGAAAACAGTGGAGAGAAGAACATTCAGGGGTTTTTACTGCTTTCTCTGCCACCACACCTTTGCAGTAATCACTTTTTCCAGTAAGTTGGTTGAAGCCTGCAACATAACAGCACTCAAAATATTGCTCAGGTATTTAATAAATCGCTATGCTCCAATATCGAGGTTTGCCTTTGAAATTCAACCAGACCTAAGAGTAAAGTTTAACCATTGCTTATTTCTCACATGGAATTACCTCTAGCAATTATGTCAAGCACTTTTTGAACTTGCAGCTACAAAGAGCAGCTTTGTAACTCCTATTTAGTTCAGTTCCTCAAAAAGCATGGCTTGGCCAAGCCTCCGTTATTTTTCCTACCACAAAAGGAAAAAAAAAGGTGTCACTATCAGAGAAGCTTTTCTACTAGATTTATATAGTGCCCTATCAGAAATAGAGAGGCTCAAATAGTCAGTAACCTGGCTACACAAACATACCAAAACAAACATAATAAATAAATGACCTGTTCTGTGGGACTCAAGTGCCAAGTCTGGCCAAGCATACTTCCGCTAGATTAGGAAAGAAGGTTGCTTAAATGGGAATCCATCCTTCCACTTTTGATGCATCTGTTAATAATACAATGAAACTACCATTCTATTATTAACCTGGCTTCTAAGAGACATGCTCTGGCAGAAAGAAGAGGTAAAGTTTCAAGGTAATCCCACTACCAACTCTTTCCCTCACCCCATCATTGGAAAACACACTCCACAGTAGATTTAGCCAAACAGAACACATGCCCAACTCTTGGCAACTCAGTTTAGGGTCCCGTTTCCTCTGTACCTGAAGGTACCTGTTCTTTCTCTGTACCTGGAGCAGTTGATATTTGCTACAGGCTTGCTACTACTGCAATGGAAGTGATAAGGACTTAACCACAGATAGACTTCCAAAACAATTCCGGTAGTTTCTCAATACTGATTCAGTGAAGTCCTATTCTCCCAAGCCCAGCTCCTCAAAGGCTGTATATATTTAGCCCTAATTCATTCAGGAAACTGAAAGAGTACCAACAAAGAGCTTACTTATACTACTGTAATCTTCATAGAGTCACACTTACAACTTTATACATTTGCAGGTAAAGCAGGATTTCACTGCAATCACTGGAAGGCCTAACTTAATGAACAATCCCAGTAACTCATAGAGTCTCTCCAAACTACCTCCACTGACACCAAAAATATTCTACTGTCAGAAAACTCGAATAACAAGAATATTACAGCCATGAATTCATAACTAAGGAAGAGAAAATACTATGGATCAAATGTGAAAGGCACTTACCGCATGAATATATTTATGAACACAAAACTAAGGAATAAGACATCCCATCAACAAAGCCCTGTATGCTAAGGGCTTAAACACAAGTTTAAGGTTACATAATCTCACAGAGAATTTGAAATTCTCAACAACAATCATATTCATAGAACCATAGAATGGTCTGGGTTGGAAGGGACCCCGAGGATCATAGAGCTCCACCCCCCCTGCCACAGGCAGGGCCACCAACCTACAGGCCTGGATCTACACAAGGTTGCCCAGGGCCCCATCCAACCTGGCCTTGAACCCTTCCAGGGACGGGGCATCCCCTACTTCTCTGGGCAGCCTGTTCCAGCCCCTCCCCACTCTCTCTGTAAAAAACTTCCCCCTAATATCTAATCTAACCCTTCCCTCCTTTAGCTTTAATCCATTCCCCCTTGTCCTGCCATTGTCTACCCTTTTAAATCCATACTTATGTTAGAAACCTGACAAAATCCTTAGCATTTGAGGTAGTCTCTGTAATAAAGATAAAAGAGTTTGTATCAGTTAAAAAAAAAGTCTTCCTCAGGTACTTATAGCAAAGTTGAGTATTGTCAACCTAGCTTTATTGTAGAAGCTCAATAATACATGCTAAACAGTTCTGTAAAATACAACTTTCTCTATTTTGCTAAAACACATTGAATTTTAAGGAAAACCAAACCAATCACAATTCACTAAATCCATAAAAGTACACAAAAGCATACAATATTCTTATCATATACAAATAAACATGCTCAGATGTCTACACTCAAAGATAACTCCATTTAACCCTCCCTCTTTTCATTCACCAGTGAATATCATATCTCCTCCCCCTTTGTAAGCATTTAATGCAACCCCCTATCTTTACTGGAAGGGGCCCTCTTACCAGGTATCAAAGCAAGCCTAACTGTACTTTTTATAAAGCTGGATTGGCAGACAGTAATTGTGTAATTGAATACAAGTCGTTTGACAATAACAAACCAAAGGAAAAGATATTTGCTGGCAGCTGCAGCAAAGCTCAAGATTCACCTGAATATACAGGAATCCTGAGGATGGGGAACACCACCCTTATTGTAGAGAGCACGTACATGTGTTCTCTCTAAAGTGCATTTTACAACAGACTCAGGTGAAGATCTGGCTCTAAGGGAAAAGACAACGTGGGAATAACTACATAAAAGCTGCTTTATGCAGAAGCATGATTTAGAAATGAGTAAGTGTTCCATTTTTTAAAGTTAGTTCTCTCTGTGTTCAGTGTTTACCAGAAGCGAGTGTGTGTATGATTTGGCAAGCCTTTTGCATATTTTTTGGCACTTAAAAGTATTTTAAGACTAATGCTGGCATTTTCATAACTGCTAAATCATTAGAAAGATGACATTTTAAAGTTTGCAGGGAAGTTAGCTTGGCACTGTTCTTATGTGCTTCCTTACAGCTAACCACATAGTATAAAATCTCAGAAGAATCACTGCGCCCTCCTATTGTAGCTTGGTGGAGCAAGTCACCTTAAATAACTACAAACCAGATGAATACTTGCCCTTTCCACATACCCAAACTTCTTCTATTCAAATACATTTAGGATTGTTTTTTTTCTAGGTTTGGAAAAGGTGTTAACCAGCCTGGTTGCCAGGTTCACATTGCCAGCCTCCACACTACAGTCATCCTAAATCCTGCTGAAACAATGGCTGGGCCGTGAGCTGCAGGGAGCCTTTCACTGGGCTATAATGCAACCGAGTGAGGATTTACAGGTGCAAAAGCCCACCAAACGCAGCACCACAGAGATGCATTTTCAACACACAGTTTGCCCCTCAACTTTTGGATTTCTGTGCTGGTTTAACTGTTGACTACCAAAGAAATTTTAGAACCAAAGCAGAACCAATAATCTTACAGAACAATAACAACTAAAGACACTGGTTTCCCTAAGATAAAGAACTTTAATTAATTTGATGTGCTATTTGTAGAGATGAGAGAGAAAAATCTGAGTATCTACTTCTCTTCAGAACAAACGTGAAGTAGAGGACTGAAAGTACCTCCAAAGCAAATATTTAATTTTTATTAACCATAATAAACTAAGAGTGGAAAAGAAAGTTACATAAAACTTGCCAGAACATAGTTATTGAACACTGCAGTTTCTAATCTCAGCAATAAATATAGGTCAAGGGAATTGGAAAATTTAATTACTCTGTAAATTTTTAAACCTGTTTGTTTCTTCTCAAGGAAAAGAAAATTGTTCCCTTGCATCTAAGCAGACTTCACTCAAAGTGTAACTACAACTGGGTGGAAGTTATTTTTGCCTGAATGTAGCAGGCTTTGAAATTCCTTTAAAGTATCTTTGCGTCTTGCATTGTACACTCAGCTATGGTTCATACTCACATTCACAGTATCATCAGTTACTTTGCAACTGCTATAGCTACAGCACAAAATCCAGACACTCTTCACAACAACAAAGAACCCCACCTCTGAATAAAACAGACCTTTGGTACCACACTGTAGCTGTTCCTTTCACTAACAGATCCCATGCAGTCATCATTCGATACCCAGTATTCACACACTGCATGAACAAAACACGAAGCAATGCATCATTACAGAACTATTGCAAATAGAAGTATGTGATAGCATTGTAAATGTTAATTATTTACTGATGATCTATCTGGCTGGTTCACATAGTTGTTGCTGACTTCTGCGTAGAGACAGACTGTAAAACTTACAAGAGGAATGAATAAAAAAATACAAATATCCTTGAAGATTCAAGCCCCTTGGTGATTCTAAAAACCAAGGGCTGTTTAAGAACCCCATCTCCAACAACAACAAAAAAAAATTTAATTATTTAAAAATTTAAATTAATTTAAGATTAAATTAAAAAAAAAAAAAAAAGCTGCATCTCCCAGAACAAAATCCCTCAATGCCCAAAACTTTCTATCACTTTACTTTTTAGGATTCATCTATCATTGCGTTTTAAATTTTTTTCCACATACACAAAGTTGTGTTCCTTCTGTTTTGTAAAATAAGAGCCTGCTAACACGTAGGCAGGAGTTGGGTCTTCTCACCAAAACAAAGAGTGCCCCAATCAATATACAAATCGTTGCAGTTGTTATCATGCTTGAGGATACGTGGACTAAAAAGTGTAACTGACTGTCCTGCCTCGCAGAACTCTTTCTTCAGCTCTCCCCTCTGTGATACGTGACCAAGAAACCACCGAGTTTCACAACAGAGATAGGGTTTGTGTGTTGTGTTCTGATTTGGCAGTCAAGTGTTTTGTTTGTTTTTTGGGGGTGGGAGGGGATGAGTTGTACAGCAGTGGAAAACCTGACCTAAGCTCATCTGATCTTTGGACGCTTGCTCTCGTTAAGTTTAAAGCCTACTTTTGAACTTCCTCCAATTGCGTGAGAGGTGAAGCCTTCCAAAAAAAAAAAAGAAGATAGTTCAGAAAGACCCACATTGAGGGCACAAAACACATTTGTCTTAAGGCATGTCCTGAAACAGTAGTTCATAGAACAGACTGAAGCAAAATTACTTGAAACGTAACAGCCTATTAAAAAAAGCAGACCAATGTTAAGAGGGTTTTTGATCCATACATTGCATGAATGCATCTCTACAGTGTTTGTAAAGATGTTTTTAAAAGGGAATGCAATGAAGATGGCAAAGTCATAACATGTAAAGTCTATGAAATGTTGGTTCAATGACTAACTGTGCAATCTAAATAAAAAATATAAATAAATAAAGGGTAGATGAGGTGCTTAGGGATATGGTTTGGCATAAGACAGGAATGGTTGGACTCAATGATCTTAAAGATCTTTTCCAACCTCGTGATTCTGTGATCTTAGCTTGTAGCCTTTGAGTTTCATTACACCATACCACACCACACTCCCCTTTTCTGTATCATGGACAAGTTTATGTGCACAAGCATCACTCATGGTGTTGTTCCTCAGCATTCTCAAAGGCTTCAGATCTCAACGCCCTAAACTTTGGATTCAAATTTCAGATTATAATTGGGTATTGGTCTTTCCCCTCACAAAAAAAAAAAAAAAAAAAATTAATCAATTTATCCTGGCTGGGGATCCATTAAGTAACTACTAAAATTATAGGTAGCCTGAGGCCTGGCTGCTAACAGGTAGTGAATAAATGGGACCTGCATTTGCACAGAATGAGGAGGGAAAGAAGTCTGATCTACCACTCCATTTCCTAAGTGACAAAAGTGGCACAGGCCTTAATAAGAAAAGCATGTTTATACAAGTAATCAATGTGTAAAAGCAAATTAAATTTTGAGTTTGGGGTATTTGACATTATAGTTTATTATAACTTTTTAATATAACCATAAAAAAATCAATACAATCCGGCTTTCCTTCCTTCAGCTTCCATGGTTTTCAAGCATGATAGTGCACTAAGTCATCGTACTTTGTTCACGTTCTAAAGAACAGAAGGTCCAAATTTCACGAAGAAGCAGAGTAACCAGTGATGACAAACCAACCTCCTATCAATGCATGCCACGAGGAGCATACAAAACACATTGGCTTGTTACAACATGGCTTGTTACAGGTCAGAAATATTATTTAAATTTTAAAAGAAGACATTTTAGGTTTTAAAAAAATAGGTGATCCGAAACAAGAAGAAACAAGTAGGATAAAAGTTTAAAGTCCAGTCTAAAAGCAAAGGAGTCTACTAAACATCAGTAAAATTCAGATGAAGGAAAAAGTTAAGGAAAGTTTGGATGGGTAAGTATCTGAGCTCACAGTACCTTCCATCTGCCAACACAACTAAGCAATCTTTCATGAGCAAGCATTAAATGCTTTGATGGCTACATGCAACTGACAACAATCCAGGGGCATTGATAACAGCAGCATTTCCTTGTTTTGCTTTTGGGTTGGGTTTTGAGGGTGGGGTTTTTTTTAAATGATAATGAACACACCAGGGCTTTCACCCTACCAGACTGATAGAAAAGGTATGTGAACTTTTTCCTGGCCCATTAGCAGCATTGCAAAGGCCTTTTGTCCATCTTCGGCTCCCAAATAATATTATAGGAAAAAAAAAACAAACAGAAACTAGCATGGGCAACCTGCTTTTCCAACCTGTCTACACCAGCATTATTTGAAAGATGGTATAATTTATACTGATAAAGCTACGCTCTTACTATGGCACTTGAGCCACGAGCATCCTCCACCCACCGAGCCTCGCAGAAGGGAAAGCCGCCCTGCCTCGCACACCTACGCCGGGCTCTCTGCCATGGCGCCTGACAGCAGAGACCGCATCCCTTCCGCGCTTGGAGAGCCGTGCTGGACGAAGGCCCAGCTCCGCTGGAGCAGCGCCTGCGGTAGCCCTACGGACCCGGGGGGGGTGGGGACCGCCTGCGGCCCGGTGCCGCTCCCGCTCCACGGGGACATCGGGTCTCACAAGCCCGTGGGGTAGCCCTGACCTACTACGTTCGCCCCAACCCCGGTTCCGCAGGGCAACCGCAGCCGGTGGGACAGCAAGGACAGACAGCGAGGACAGACGCCGAGCCACCCGCCAGCAGCCCTGCGCGGCACGGGAGGATTCCTGTCAGCCCGCGGCGCTGTCCTG
>VZTU01002291.1:0-17232 GCA_013400835.1 Zapornia atra | reverse complement strand
CTTCACCTGTAATGACACACACTGAAAAAAGACGTCTCTGTGAGTGGGCCCTCTAAGCTTGTCTCCTAATGTAGGCTTCTCATTCAGACCAACACCCTCACAAGGCAGGAGAAGCATGATTTCTTTAATCTCCCATCTGAACTCTGTTCTTCAGATAAAATCAATTTCTTGGACTTCTTCCAGAACACAATCCTACAGATCTCCTAACGCTACTCAGACTCTCAGCCCCACTACTTGCAAACGCATTGAAGCAAGAGACCAAACTCTAATTTGCACCTTTAAGAGCTTCCCCATTGGAAGCCTGTGTCCAGCAGCGTAGCAGAGTAACTCAAAGCTCATTTTCCCTAGCAAATTTATTTATTCAAACAATCAAAACCACAAAGGATTGCTTTCATTCCGACCAATAGCTCCCAGTAATCATTTAAAGTTAACTGCCTCAGAAATATGCCATATAGCCACAGACTGCCTGGCCTCATAACTAGGCCGTGCTCCCCATTTAGGAAATAGTTTGTTGCTGCTTAACAATTTTATCTTTATCCCTTGCTCTCAACCTTTGTGTACAAAGTGTGTGACACTGGGACACAGAGGAGAAAAGAAGAAACAACTAATTAGCGTTCCAGTCATGGCCCTAGACACTCTCTTGAAACTATTTATCCTCAGACATTTTTTCTCTGGATATTGTTTCATTCATTAAGTGACTAAAAAAATGAAAGCAAATTATGATGAAGGAAAGTCACTAAAATCACTTAAAAATGAATCACTTAAGAGACTAAAGTAACTTAAAAATAGATATGCAGGCCTCTCCCACCGCTGTCATACCAACTACCGCTAAATCAGGCCAGAGCCCTGAAACAAAAAGCAACAGGTCAGAGACAAAGTGCAGTGTGTATCTCACAGGCCACCAAATCCCACCAGCACTTCTCTGTGCTGACACTTCCCATCCCCACAAGCAATGTTCTACCTGCTGGTGTAAATAGGAGGTGGCTGAAATCCTCTTCTAAACACACTTTTGTGAGGAACTTCATTGCTCTCATCTTTCCCTGCCAAGTCACATTACTGCCAAGTACAGCGGCTGAGGTACAAGAAGTGCTGGTGAGATCTTTTGGGAGATGGCGTCATGCTATAGCTCAGAGCTGTTATATTTCTGTTACAGGAGAGGTGGTTTTTTTTCTTCTACGCTCTCTGTCAAATGATATAAAGAAGTCACAGCATTACTTCTACGTGTTTCATGTCACATACACCAATGTTTTCTAGGCTATGAACAGCATTTTAATACTGACACTTGGGTAGAAGCCTTCTTTCCCTAACTCCTTTATTTGTCTCAGGCTTGGTACCAACTGCAATCCAATTGCAGATTACCTACAAACACTCCACCAGATTAGGGCAGCACTCTCAAATTTCTTCTAATGTTTAGCATTAGATTTCTTGATTTCCACAGAATCAAATGAAGCCACACTTCTCTGGTGGTATTGAATGCAATGGGGAGAGCTGATTTTGATTCCTTTCACTGAAATCTGAGGGAAAAGGAAAGGAGAACTTATTTTCCCTCTGCAGGGAACTGCCATGCTTAATGGTTGACAAAACACTGCAGACCTCTTCCAGCTGCCTCCCTCACTAACTGTACTAAGTTGTAGTAGTTTGCTGCGGTGGAGTTGTAATCATCTTCAGATACAAGCAAGGTAAGCAGTAAAAGTGGTTGTCATCAGACTAAATTACAGGTTAAAAAAAAAGCATTTGCAAACAAGCTGTTATTTTTAAAGAAATTTCTCATTCCTCTTGCAACTAAGCAGCTCTCAGAAATTTCAGCCCCCTGTCCCACACAGGAATCTGCAATGCTCTTTCACTTCCCACTATCAACTTGTAATAATGCATATTTTCCTTCATGCACAGGTCACACCTTCACATTTATAAACATTTAGAATTGAAATTCCCTTAAAATCTAATAGGAAAAGAAAGTGTGCTTCTCAAGACGTGGCTGGCAGTCAAAACCATGGCTGACAGCAGCACTAGCTGACAGAGTAATAACCATGCTGCACGACTACATACATTATCCATGCTAAAGTAATATTATCAATTACAATAAAAAATCCTGAAGCTCTACAAAATGCCAGCTCCAGATGATTTAAGTGCCATTTTACATTCTCGTATTTACAAGCGGATGTTTCACAAAATGGGTAGGATATGTTCAGTAGCATCGTGTTCACTTCCTGTGGAGGCACTGGCTATAGCACTCCCAAGTTTTATGTTAAGATAATAGTTGAAGGGTGTTGACAGTTTTAACCTACATCCTTTTATTCAGAAAGACTTCTAATCCCAAATCTTGGTTCTTTGTTTTAAATCAGGGATGTATTGATTAACTGTGAGGCTGAACGTATCTCAGCGGTGGCTGAGTCGGGTATCCACTATGGAATTAGGACAGTTAAACACTGGAATCGATCCTCTCATTGTAGAGCCACAGCTGCTGTGGCAAGCAGTTTCTCTAAGCTATTAATTTTATTATTAGCACACCTGGAGACATTGTTTCCCTGAGGGAAAAGCAATTCAATTGTGTGTGCTGCAAAGACTAGTGGCATATGATCAATGAGACAGCTGGGACCACAAGCTTTCTCCTGGAGCTTAGGGTCGGTATGACAAAGTACTTTGTAAAACAGTGACGATGCAAAGTAATATTGCTTTATGTTTTATGCACCTCATTGTAAGCCTAAAAAGAGCTTATATATTCCAGTGTCTGGCACTTTAAAGCTTTTTTAGCTTCAAAAAAAGTTCACCAGTCTCAGTCTTTCAAAGGTATCTTTTCTGTGACATCTGGCATCAAACGACAATCATCCTTTCTCTGAGCACTGACTCCTTCCATTGTTCCGCTGTGCCTACATGGGAGCAACATGGCACTCTCCTCTAAAAAGCAGCTGCAACACTTCTTTAACATTGAGGAGAAAGGCTAGCTACAAGTTTCTGAACATTTAGTTTTAGTTCATAAGCTTGGTAACAACGAAGTGGCACAAAACCAAATAGTCCTGGCAGTAAAGCATCAGCTATAACTGACCTTCTAAGCACAAAATAATTGATGTATCTCAAAAACTCTTATCTGGCAACACCTGAAATGTTAAAATGCAACAGACACTAGAAATTAGCAGGAGAGGATAAAATGGGGACCTCTCAGGTATTATAGGCATCTATAAACGATGCACCAGCACTTACACACAAAACCCAAACCAACCAAACCTCTCATAAAAAGAAACTGAAGATGACTCTGCATTTAATAGAAACTGTAAAACTATCATATCCCTGGCAAACCTTTCAGGAGCTTCAGAGCATTACCATGTTTCCTTCTGAACTGCCACTGCAGCCAAAGCAAATTCTTTGCTGTGAAACGTTGTAAGAGACGCCACACATGTTGTGAACATCACAAATTAACAACATTTTTTAGCAGTTAAGACTTCCTGAAAATTAGTCACTCAAGTAGGTTCCCAGACCGCTTCCCAATTTATGCATATTGACCCATGGTTACATTTCTGAAGACAAATACATTTCACACAAGTCCATCAGAAGTTATGCTACATTTTGGAAAGCAGAAAGAGAAAGCAAAATAACAATTACTTTTGGGAAAATCCAAAGCTATTACTTCTAAAATACAGAACTTATATATAAGTTTCCTTTTAAGATACTTTCCGTACCATTTTTTAATGTTGTAAATGGCCTTATTTTAAACAGTAAACTATTGTAGAGCAGCAATTTAACATCAGATTCTATAATTTTTCAAAATGCCATTTTTTTTCCCCTGTAATTTATCCTAGTCCTTACATAATTATTGAAAAAACATCACTGCCTGAAAATCACCCTCCTACCCTTTCCACCAAGTCAGAGAAACCCTATAAACTTATTTTCATTCCAAAAGCATCAAGACTCCAGTTAAAATAAACTTTTGTTCTAAGCACACATTCTGAACTAGGATGTTATTTCTGCTGCACAACCCAGACACGTACAAGAAACAATGAGGAACTCTCACAAACACGTGACAGCTTTTAAGTTCCATTCCACCCTTTTTTCCTCCTCCTGTTCAGTATTTTGACTAATGCAATCCAAGATGATGTAGATATAACGGCTTTTTTGCCTGCTCAGTTTGGTTTTTGTACATTTGACTGGCATCTGGTCATCAGCAGTCATCTATTAAATGCTTTCTGACATGTTCTGAGGCTTTTTCAACATCAGGCTAAATGCCAAACGTTGAGGATGTGCTAGCACATACTGTCCAAGAGAAGGGAAAATAAATTTCTTACTTTTACAATTTATATTGTTTATCCTTTTATTCATAGAAGGGATTTTTTTTGTTCTCAATCACCATTCATCATCCTGTGTACTTATCTGGAAGGACAAACTGCTTCCCACCTAAAATTATCATCATCGTCACCCGATACAGGCTAAAGCTGAATAAACTGCTCTACACAAGATGAAACCCCATGGTTTGGTCCAAATCCTCCTAAGGCAGAATAGTATAAGAAAGAGTACTGAGACAAAAAAAAAAAAAAAGGAAAAAAGAAAACCATCAAGTGAATTCTTCCATCTGCACACCTACTCCCACAAGCTTTATAATAAGCATTGAACATTTTATAGAGAGAAAAAGAAATTTAAAGATAGGGTTACATGCCTTGAGAAAGGCCCCTGGCAGCAACAGATACAACCCAGCCCAACAACCAGGCAAGGCTCAACTATCACTTCCCAGGCTGGGCAGTCACTAACACTCCTTTGCAGGTGGGTCGTGCTCACAATTCAATCACAGCTCTTCAAAAGTCCACTGGTGACCATGTAAGGCTGAACATCAATCAGGCCCCTGGATCAAGCCTGAACAAACACACCACCTGCACATAGTGTGCATTAGAGAGCTTGAGTGACTGCAACCTAACCAACCCAACCACAACATATTTGATCATCATGCCAGCACAGGCAGCAGCTTGCACGTGTCTTCAGTTTGTCCGGAGGGTTATGAACTACTCTGTGATCAGGTAAGCAATAAGAGGGGAAATAAATAATCAGGCTTCTCTAAAGCCAACAAATGAGAGGACAGGGTATGTGCTGACCAGCTGTTTTCAGACATGGAGCCCCTGCTTAGGTCCCAGGAGCCTGACAGAAGTTGGTTTGCCTTCTGAAAGATGCCTTCTCTGTGAGCACAATAGAAAGATCATGTATTATGACAAGTAGCAGAGCGAGGTCTTTTGGTTTTTTGAATACATAAACTAGATATATACCAGCTGTACCCTCTGACCCATGAACACCTGTTAAACAAATACACTCTGTTCTGCCAAAAGAAAAAGGCACCCAAGGCCTTTGGAGGGTGCTCCAGTCCCATGTTCAGCACCCAGAAAAAAGTAAAAATACAGCTCTCTCTTCTGCTGTCCACACATACTTCTTTAACCAAACACAACACACCATAGATACTCATCAGATGGAACAGTGCCACCAATTTAGGACATGACCAAAAATAACCACGTTCTTGGGGAAAAAACGTGGAAAGCAGGAAAGCTTTAGGAAACATGAGAAGCAGCAGAAAGAGAAGGTGATGTGCAGCTTCATACCAATGCACTGCAGCAACCTTTAGTAACACACTTGGTCCCTGAGGTGGGGTTTTGCAATTCAACCACATTAAAACACTTTTTGGTCCATCCATTTACAGTCCACAAACTTAGCCAGTGTCCTACAGGCTGGCAATCATGGACAACTCCAGCACTGTATCCCACGTAATTTCCATTGCAGGCTTGATGAGAAAACATTGACTGTGAGCACAATGAAATTTCCAGGCTTTAATGATTATTTAATATGCTTAAAATTATCATTATTGCCACTTCAGAGCTAAAAATCATTCTGTTGGCCTGCTGTATCCATTTGCGCAATCAAGAAACGAAGAGACTTGGAATTCACTCCTCTGATGTTGACAAGCTATTTCGCATAATCTAATCTTTGAGGCATATTTCCCAGAGCAGTCAAACAATCTCAGTGACTAACCAAGGAACATGAGGTGTCCTAGTTAGCAGATGTTGTAACAAAACCAAGACTTAACCTTTAGCCTTGAGTTTTCACTATTTCTAAAAGTGAAATAAAGTAACACCTTTGTAATTCAATGTGTGCATACATAAATCTTTGCAGGGGAGGAAATCCAGCCAAACCTTCTAGTTAGTTACTTGAACTTTGGGATCCTTGCCCCAGTGAGAATTTTTCTGCACAGAAAAACTACAAGACACCTTCATTTGAGTAGATTTGAGACTTCAGAGTTCTAAAGATTTTATTTGACTGTAACACCAAGCTTCAACAGTATCGTCAGCATGATCTCCTATGCAGGACAAAGACTAAGTGTTTCGGGATTTAACCGATTTAATTTACTAACCAGAATAGAGGTCCGAGTTCAGAGTCATTCTGCAGTTCTCAAAGATAACATATTAACATTTTCCCTTAAAAGGAAGCAAAGATGATGGATAGATGCCCAAGCAAGGCAAATTTTCACTAATTTATATATCCTACAGCTTCCTAAACCTTACGGTGTATTTGATATTTTGCTTATCAAATGGGAAAGGGAATGACTAAGGAAATACTTTTTCTGACAACAGCACTGTTTTAAATCCAATAAAGTATGGGCATAATGTCTGAGTTGATCTTATGAGGACTGCAGTTCTCTTTGGAGGTCCACCATGATTAATCCATAACTGGGAAGAGGTTCAGGGGCATATTTTTCACCCCTCAGAGAAATAAAATTCTCACTGCATTTAAAGAGACCCATCTGACGTTTCCTTAATTTCCCTCTGTAACTTTGAGATGCATACCAAGTAGCTGTATAATAAAAGTACAGTAATTACATCTCACTTGTGGAAGTGAACCAGCCCAAGACCTGCCATGATATGGAGCATTCACCCATGCCAAGGAAAGGAAGAGCCATTGAATTTTTTCCTTCCGTTCCCAAACCCCTCAACCCTTCTACCCTGTTTGAAACATTAAATTAAGGGTAAAATTTAAGATAACTCAAGCTGCAGTGTGGAAAAAAGAAAGCAAGCTGGCATCCACATAAACATATGCAAATCCTTTACAGAGTTCACTCCTTTTGTAATAATACTAATAAATAGACATCTGCTCTATTCCTTTCTGTTTGATTCCCTTCACCTGTACAATGCTTAAATGGATCTGGTGAGACATTCACACACTCAGATGAAATAAGGTTCTTACTCCATGTGGCTTTCTCTCCAAGTAAACTGGTTGCTGTTCTGCTGTACTAGTACTGGACTATGAATCAATGAGACAAAGAATCAAATCAGTCACATGCCAAAATGCATGTGCAAATCAAGAAAATATTTGAGTTACCAGAAAAAAGCAAAGTACTGAAATTAAGACTTTTTTGCATTCCCTGGTATGAATTGAAAACTCTTGAAGAGTTAAATAAGTTGTTTTCTATGACTATCTGCCACAGGAAAGCCTAAGAGAGAAGCATGCTGACCCCACAAACACTGAAACAGACAAAACTCTGATACATAGTTCCCATCTTAAATGGTACTCCTCATCATCCACAACACAAAGCTCTTGTACTACCTTGAGCACTGGAAGAACCAAAAGGTGTAGTTTCAAACACTGTGTATCAAAGATTTACTCCATTTGCTAACTGCAGTATTTGAGTAATTGCAAATAAACTTAAAACGATTATACTTCTTAAACTAATGTTTTTATAGCTCTCCTAATAATGTTGATGTATTTTTCACCTGCTTTACCTTGTTATTAAAGTACAAAGAGATGTTAACAGTAATATACTGATGAAACTGGATGTTTTATATAATGTTTGATTGTAAGCATACCTGTTAAGATTAAAGAAGAAAGATTAAGAAGGAAATTGTACAAACATGTGAAAAAATAGTTTGGATTCCCCTGAGTATTGCAAAATGACTACTATTAACAACAAATACTCATCCATAATTTTTTACTTATCTGTGTGTTTCATTCCTGGTTCTATAGTGTATTCTCACTGGATTTCAAAGCACACTCAAATGTTCCAGAAATATGTCTTTGAGGAAAGGACTTAGAAATGTAATTTCTACTGAAATGTTTTAAGTTCTGCACTGAATGACAAGATGAGTATGCATAATTCAGGGGCTAGAGCTACTCTAAACTAAAGCGTATTTGGATGGATGTAGGAACGGCTTTTTTTTTGGCAGAGAGCAAATTGCTACTAGTATGTAGAGACAAATATGTATATGAACAAATAAATCTTTAACCCCTACGGATACAACATTTACACAGGCACTCCTAAGCAGGGATTATAGCTGCTTACAAGGGGTATGTGGCTGTAGTGGCCAACAGTCCAGCTCTGCGGGCAGAGCTAGAGAGCAACGCAGGGTATGGAAGTGAACCTGATCTGGAAGTGGGTGTATTCCAGTGTTACATGGATATTTGACATGCTATCAGCTGGAAGAGTATTGAGAGTAGGATTGCACTGTGTGTCACATACTGGTTCTGCACCAATCCCACCACAGTATTAAGGAGCTTGCTACTACCCTGCAGGGTTTATCTGGAGTTAAGAGCCACTAACTCACACAGCATATATATTTTTGGCATAGAGTAACAGATTGCTTCATGTTAAAGCTTACACAACGTAGCTTCCACCTAAGATTGCTTATAGTTTGGTGGGGTTTTTTTATGTATTACTTCATTTAAGGTTATAAAGCTTCTCCTGTCAATGGAAAGCTGACAAGCTTCAGATACAAGTGAGAAGCTGTTTAATAACTCAAAGCATTATTATCCTGTAGTTAAGAACACGGAGCAAAGAATTAAACTTGTAGGAAATTTAGACCAAAACTAATTTCACAAGTTGGAATTTACCCAAGACACTGCATTTAACACCTTTACTCCTGTGAACAGTGAGCAAGTTCTTTAATGACCACCAGTGGTCAAGACCTCGGTTTTTAGATCTCACCTGACAGACAGGCTAATGAGATTTCCACTACTACGAGCTCTTGCTCAGATTGACAGCCACTATTCCATAATATTTCTACATTTCCAATCCCTAATGGAACCAAATAGCAAAGCTGAGCAAAAATGATAATTCAAAAATTTTCTTTCCCCTCCAAATCTCAAAAGCAGTTTGACTCAGGGTCAGGATGAGCTTTAAGTGCATGCATGCATCAGTTCTTGTACCTTAAATATATTTTGCAGTTCTTGAAAAACACACACACACCTGTCTGAAAGCCACCACATCAGAACACCCAAAACATTCTTTCAATATATCATGCCTACAAAACATGCTTTACACAAATTTAAAGGATTATTATTATTATATCTAAATCTTTCATACATAAAAGGATAATACATACACGATAGACTGGAATGTCTGAAAAAGATGTGTCTTGTGCTAGCTATAAATAATTCAGATGGAAAAAACCCAAACTGAGTAATTATTCAGAATGCTTCTCTGAAACACAAGTATACCATTTATCAAACCAGTGATTACCCCTTTATCAGACAGTCATTAATGCTTTTTTATGAGTATTAATAAAAAAAAAAGCCCCAAACCCTGAACACCACTCCACGTAAACCACACCACTTCTCAAATGCACAGCCAAAGTGCTGCTGGTGGCTGTGGAACAACTGTTGTAGAGAAGTGTTTAACATTAACAAATGCTGCCTCCACTCTCCTGGAATTATTCATCTTGCCCCAGGATCTTCCCTAGGAAAGCTTTTTTTTCAGAACAGAGAAGTTCAGATGTATGGAACAACGGAGTGGGACCAGTATCTGTCCATTCAGAAGCATCTTTCTTTCCAATATCTCCCTTACAAATATAGCAAGGAGCTTCTGGAAAACAATGAGCCTCAGAATTGGATGGAGAAAATTCCCGCTGTCAGCTACTTACTCCCAGCTATTGCCATTCACAAAGCAAGGTGTGTAGTAAATTCTTCATGCACGTGTACAATACACCAAGTATGGTGCTTAGGGACAGGGACTTAGTGGTGGACTTGGCAATGCCAGATTAATGGTTGGGCTTGATCTTAAAGGTCCTTTCCAACCTAAATGGTTTGATGATTCTGAGTATGTTAAGGTGAAATTATTTCCAGCCATGGATCAGCAAAATGACTTGTGTGTGGCTCTCCTCAAACACCATAAAAAACCCCTAATGGCATGCTACAGAGCTTCTAAGAGATCAAGGAAGTACTGCACATTACTGGGAATTACCAAATGCATACATAATAACACAGGAACATTTTTTCCCTAAAACCTTAATTCCTGTATTTGAGCCACTGCACTGCTATATTGTGACTATGATGCATTGTATGACTGTTTTTAAAGCAGTGGCAGCAATTTAAGGATTTCTGTTAAAATTACCACATAATGGGTTTTTATCCAAAGTCTCAATATAGTTCAGTAACTTCAAAAAGCGTGTGAGTTTTTCATTTATTTATTTCTACTTTGCAGGCACAGTTCTATTAACTGGCTTGCCCATAACATTTTGACATGTGAGTAACAAAGGCAACAACTGTTCCAGTTCCAATTTACTACTCCAAACATCCTATGGCCCTGTTTTCTCCCCCCCTCTGTAAATATTCTTGATTACATCTCATGGGTAGATAAACAAACTTAGAAAGAGATAACAAACATCGATCACTTATAAACACTGGTAGATGAGAGTCTGTTCTCAGCAGCACTGCTCATGTAGGTAGCCATACTTGCTAGTACTCTTGTTTATAAGCAGATTATGATTTTTGCTATCAATCACCCTCTACAAAGTTTCAACTATCTACATTAGCAAGGAACTTATCTGCCAACTATGTGTTGCATTTTAAGCTAATATCTCTCCAGCCTACACTTCCAGGCCTGGCTTCATCCTCAGACTTTAATTAATTACACTTCAATTTATCAGACCTGCAATCTATGCCATAGAACAGAAGAGCTTTATTAAGGTGCATATTTTCTTTACTTAAACATAAAAATAAAATATTTTAACAGTATTATTTTCATATCATTCAGCAATAGTAATAATTAGATACTTCAGTACTAATTTAATGATTATGTTATTAGCACCAGAGAACCAGAGGCTTAAAAACAAAGAAGCACTTCTCTCCTTTGCTCCAAGATTGTTAAAATTGCTCATGGAAATAAAGAATTCTGCTCTTACTTAACAGACACTTCATAGTATACATTGTATTTTCTAAGCTCTGTGAATTACATTCATGTGGCATGTGCATAACAGAGATCTTTTCTAATCTATGCACTGTCAAAATAATGGGAAAAAAATTATGATTACCTGGGTTTTGCCCTCAGAAGTGATTTTTATAACAACTCCTTTAATCTTGAATATGTATTTTCTAAAAATATACCTGTACCATATGAAACAAAAAGAACAGAATAGGGTGTTAAGTGTGACTTCAATGACAGTCAATTAC
Organism: Zapornia atra; assembly: GCA_013400835.1. Lineage (NCBI taxonomy): Eukaryota > Metazoa > Chordata > Aves > Gruiformes > Rallidae > Zapornia > Zapornia atra. The sequence goes on along the minus strand of VZTU01002291.1, from coordinate 5,829 downwards.
CAGTTTGCAGTCATTGCTTTGCTAGTGAATAGTAATCTACGTAAACAACCTATTCGGTGGATCACTGCACTACAATCAATGTACTTCACTATTTTCATTACATCTAAAATTGAATACAAGGGATTTTAAAGTTTATTCATGCTATTCATTATAACCACTTACAGGCAGGAGACTCTAAGACTGAACCATCCTGAAAAGCAGAGTACTAATTTCTGAGAGATATTTTGTATATACTCCTGTCCAAAGTTAACCACTGCTTTCTTCCCAATTCACTCCTGAATTTCTCATCTGGACAAATCATCCCTGGGGCAAGAAGTCTTCACCATGAAAGACACAGGACTGACTGAGAATTTTATTTGCCACCCCACTATTTTCCAGCAGTCTTTGTATTTTTGCTTCCACATCATCAATATGGGAAATCTTCCTTAAACCATAGGTCACATAATACTTGTTTGCAAATTGTTTGAGAGTACAAGCAGTAACATCATTTTATTAAAGAAAGTGAAAGAGTAGAAGTATGTTGGTATCTAGGACATGCGTTGGGGAGGGGGGTGTTGGTTTGCTTGGAGTTTGGTCATAGGTTTTTTTCTGTTGTGTTGGTGGTTTTTTTCAAAAAGAGCACACTCAAAGTCAGTCACTGAAATGAGTTTAGGATCAATTAAAGTTTAGCATAATGTGCTTAAGGCTTGGCTGAACAGTTGAGGCAAAGCTGTAGAAGTGCTTGTTCCATATGTAAAAAGCCCTGGAAAGCAGCATAAGAGCAAAAGCTGCAAAGCAAAGCCCAGGCATTACAGTCAAGGACAAATGCCCTTTGGGTCTAGAGATACAGCACTAGGCTATGGAGGGGAGGGTTTGACAAAACACCACGACCACCACTTGAACACAACTCTGCCAGCTTCATTTGGTTTTTCTGACCTCAGTTCTGCCTCAATCATCTGAGCATCACATACAGACCAGTAAGGCAGAGAACAGCAGGTATCAGCTTCAAGTCAGACCTACAGCACTTGATGCTTTTCTGGTGATTTTCAAAACAGAGATTAAGATCTGGCATATTAATACATCTCTCAGTAAGTACAGGGCAACATTTGAAGCAAGAGCCTGCACGTCCAAACAACAAGTCCTTTAGCATTCTTCAGAGAGCCCAGGGCACTAATGCTCTAAGGGAGTGCTAGCCAAGCATTTTACAAGCGTTTTTTGCAACTGCTGCAGCAATGGAAATGTGTCTAACAGAAGAGGGAATAACACAAAAAATATTTATGAAAAGGTGTCTGACAGTCTTTTGTTAAAGCTTAGACAATCTTTGTTCACTTCTACAGTACAAACCCCCAAAAAATGAGTAAGTAATATATCACAGAACATGGGGAGGAATGGGAATTTGAATTCTCTAGGAATGCCGTCTGGTCACAGTTGAAAATACTTTTTCTTTTCTTTTTAAAGCTACGCTTTATATATTGGCCCAATCACTTGCACCCACAGATATAGGGCTCAAAAATAAATAACTATTCCAATAAATGCAAACTTCCACTCTGTGGAGTTTTTATCATGTATATACTAAAATGTCAACAATATGTCATGCCTAAGAAACATCCTTTTATCCAATTTTAAAGCCAGTATTCAACTTAAATGGAAAGGCATATCTCTTGATCTTGTTTTGTAAAGGTTGCACTTGCTACAGGCTTAACACAACTGTAGGAGACAGTATGGAAAGGATCGATAAAGCAGTATTACCCTTTGTGATAGCGAATCTCTGCAGGACATTCCAGCTTAACTCTGTTGCCTGCACTTACGCTTCACACTTTCCCACTGGGAGAATGGGCTAAAACATAGTAATGGACTAACAACACAAGAAGAGGTGCGTAAAAATTCCCCTCTTGTTCCTGCTGTACAGTTGCTACCTTTCTGTAAGAGCCATACAATAAAAAATATTCTTCTAAATTACAGGGTATGTTTATTAAGACAAAACCAAACTCATAAACCCTGCTGAACACAGGCCCTACCTTCACCACACAGTGCACATGCAATGGGTTATGATTTGAGCTTTAGCAGCACAATTAAAAAAAAAAAAAAAGAAAGAAAAAAAAAGCATGGTGCCAGAGATCTATTTATTATCACTGTGAATTTAACTAAATATCAACTCTTATTGGTATTACAGAAACATATAACAAAGTTTCTGTTTCAACACCAACTGGACTGTTAGAAATCCCATGCAGGTGATTTTAGCAAGGCCAGTAGTCTGTACTGATGGGAAGGTCTCTATAGGAGAATCTGACTTATAAAGAAGGTTCTTGCTGTCTGAAAAAAGATCTGAAGAGATGTATTTTGGGCACAAAGTAAACAGCTTCAATTATAAGTAGTAGCATGGAAAAAGTCCCAGGCACTTAAGTGGGTCAGACATAAGATGAAGACTGGAACAAAGTCAGCACAGAAGAACAGAGGAGGATGCTAAAAACATACAAAGTTTTAAATACAGTTTAGAAGAAAAGTTTCAGAATTAGGACAAGTGTTTTAAACCTGAGTTAGACAAAGTGTCTGACAGGTAGAGGATAGAAAGGTGGAGATGACATAGCTAGTACAGCAGAAAAGGAACCTTCTTTTAATACCCACACAGATTATTACAGAATCAGTGCAGAGCATTCGAAAACACTGGTACAAAGACTAACACCAGAGCCAAGAGGTAGTTGTGTAATAGTACTTTATCAAATGTGCTAGAAATATAAATATGCATATATAGAAACAAAATCAACTATCAAAATCTTAGCACCCTTTAAAACTTAAGCATTCTAGAGCAGACTACAGTGAGCCACTAATACAGTGTGTCCTTGAAAAGTGTCACATAATACGTATCTTATATTCTCACTCAGACTATTTAGAGTTTGAGATAAGAAACTTAATTTGAGTTTCTCTAAAATGGCACAAACTACTACAGAATGAAATGCAGGAATGAGGTGGGCATGGAATGGCAAACAGAAGAGTTAAAATCCAGGTGCTAGGAGCAGGTGGAAAAAGTAAATGACCCATTTGGAGACAGACAAAAGTCAAAGGTGTTAGAGTGAAAGGAGGCATGGAAGTAACACTCAATGCATGGAAATAACTCAAGAGGCCCTAAACCTACTGCATCTGGTGGGAAAGCTATTATGTAAGTAATGCACCTCTGCTTTCATCAACCACGAGCCATCATTTCCCTTTCGTATCTTCTCCTGTTCCCTCACATCAGCAAGTCCTTCACATGCATATCCTAACCCTTAGTTTTTGCACCTTTGCCCGCAAACATCTAAGTCCCATGAAGTTATGCTTCAAGCAGTGTCAGATGCAGTGGGTACATCTCTCATAGCAGTGACCTGTGGACAATTACAGCAGTCAGAGCCAAGAGCAATTTTAAGGAGAAACAAGTATGTGTGAGGAGTGACTGTACAGTGCTGAGGTTTCTTCCCATGGCCTATTACGATACCGCCTACAAATAGTTTCTAACAGCAAAATGGCAGTGCTGTGCCTCCTAATGGGAAGTTATAAAACCTGAGTGTGCAAATGGTGCAGTACGAGCGGCCTAATGAAGGAGCAGAAACACCTCTACTATCCAAAGTTTAGTTTTAGTTAGTAATTAAAATGAAATCCAAAAAAGGAATTAATTTTTTTTCCCACATAAACTCTCAAGCACAACTAAGTGCGTTACAAGAATGTTTCCAGATGTGCACAGTTTTCAAGTATAGATATGTTGATAACTTCATAAAAGGAACTTCAAATCAAGCTACAGAACACGAAACGTTACCTGACTTCAGTATGCTGTCTGCACTTCAGAGCTGTACCCTTTTTGTGCTGTTTTATTTTGTTGGGAGGAAGCTTTTCTTTTGTATTGCTGTTTGATTATTTTTTTCCTTTCAAAGAGCAATTGGCCATGAGTCTGAGTAGTATGGAAGACAAACTGAGCATATTGTTTCTTCTCAGGGAAAAGCCTTGATTAAGCAGATAGAAACCCTTCTGAAAGAGCCTTGTATGATGCAGACGTGTCATATTGGTTCATGATACAGAGTTTTATTATGTGCATTTCATTTCCTTGTTTCAGTATGCACACCACACTGCAGCAAAGTGGAAGTTATTTTTGATCTCAGCTCTTTTGCTAATTGTTGTAAAACAGGTACTATATTCCTTCTCCTTCTGGCTCTAGCTCTGGGACATATGTTCCAATATTGTTCACAGGAAACAATTAGGACATTTTTAACCTGCCCTATAGTTTCTTATATGTGCTTTCAGATCGCTAGGGAATATTTTGTCATTTACTGATATGCAGAACTCTCAGCTTATGAGCCAATTATTAAACTACCCATCTAACTATGCTACTAAGCGCAGGCAGCAGGAACAGCTTTCTGCAGAGCTACCGTAAAACCACATATCTGATACAGTTGACGTACGGAATTGAGTGTCATGGTTTTGCTGAAGATGAACTGTGTTGTAGATAAAACTAAGCCAGAAGTACAGGTAAGGCTCTAATCACTGTATCTTGTTATGAAGCAAAAACAATTAAAATAAAGTTATTTAAAAATATGTTGATGACCAAAATTATTTCATACAATGATAGCACCCCAAAAAATTAGACTTCAGAATCCATCTAAAGTTTTTCTTATGCTAGATAATACAGAAATATAAAACTATATCTATTGCTGTGTATGCATCTATATTTCATGTATATAGAATACATCTATGTAATAGAGATACAAATACAGACATTTATGAAATAAGGTAAATAAATTCTAGTACTTTCTATCTTTACTTGAAAAAATATATACTAATAAAATAATATTTTCAGACTTTAATCATGGAAGATTTAAATGAATAATCTCTGATTTTCTAATAAGCCCAGACTGACTGATGAAATTTCAGAAAAAAAGTGGTTAAAATTCATCTTAGCTTTTCAATGCAAAATTGGATTCCACTTTATCAGAAAACTTTCAAATGCAATATTACTTTTTGTTACATATACAGCCTGCAACTTACCTAGGGCACTATTTATCATTCAGACAACTTAAGTACAACACAAAAAATCACCTTGAGACAAATGAGAAATTCTCTCTTGGGAAACCCAAAACTGTATTAATATGATAAGCAGTAGAGTTTCACACTTCCTTCATTAACTCTAAAAAACATTTTGGATACAGCCAAGTAAGAAGTTTTTTAAAAATAAAAACAAGCTTAAAAATAAAACAAATAAAATCCTCGAAGGTTCAAACATCCTTGTCGTCACATCAATCATTTTCAGCTCAACCAACTTTATTCATTGTTACAAAAGCATTAAAATCCAGATGGAAATCAGCAGAAAAATTCAATGCCCATGAGGAACACAATGCTTAGATAATTTAATCCATTTGGGAAACAAAAAGTTTATGTCAGGTATTTAGCAAGCAAAACAATCATCAAGAAGCTGACTACTGAAATTGGGCTGAGGGAGATTTCATCAGATTCCATCAATCCTGCTAGAACAATGCTAAATGCATTGCTTAACATATACCAACGACAATGTTTTCAAACCACTGAAATACATATTGCCAAGTAGTCATTTCAATTTCTGTATCTGCAGAGCAAGTATGATACCCTAAGATTTACATATATTGCAAAGCACATCTCTCACCCTTCCCAGTCTCCTCTTAAAAACAAAGGAAAGACTACCGTAAGATGTTTACCAACCTAGAATGAATAATACTAAGACCTTTTAGTTGAGCAGTTTGTAGGAAATTAGTCTGTTTCATGTAATCAGGGGTTTCATAAGCAGACATGCACCCACAACACCTACTAGAGTCCTAGAGATGTAGGGGACTCCCTCCTCAGTGGGACAGAGGG
>VZTU01002290.1:22949-58387 GCA_013400835.1 Zapornia atra | reverse complement strand
TTCTATTCTATGATTCTATGACTAATTGTGACCACATCTGTAATTTTTAAGTTAGTCATGTTTGCCTTAGCAGGCATTATTGCCTAATCATTATCAAAACAGAAGCTAAATATGTGTATTTTGTTAAGGCACAGGTGAGAACTGCCACAACAAGAAGGCAGTATGGAGTGGCACAGGTATGTGAAGTGACTTGCATAACGATCTGGCTGGGAACCCCACCAGAAATAGGAGAGCTTTCAAGATCCATGTGTTGATATGTAGTGCTTTTGTGCTTTTTCTTTTTTTCTTTTTGGCCTACTATTTCTCATTCAGAACAATTCTAACTCATTTGCATGTCATTATACAGTGCTGATAGGCTTCTTGGGGACATGGATTGCATAAGTCTGCAGGTTCAGCAATAGTTCAGCTACACAGATAGCTGTTCCTTCATTCTTAATGGCATTAAGTTTGGGTGACATTTGACTTTCAGGGTGTATTATTCATGCTCAATTATGGTGGGATAGATAAAGAATTGGAAGACACAGTCACATCCATGTTCCTGAATGAAGAGTCGTTGTGTCATGAGACATAGAGACTGAAGTGTCATCCAAGTGAATTAATTATAGCAATCTGTTTTCCCATTCAGCTTGGCAATTATTCCCTTTTCAGAATAGTCAGCTTTGATTTTGTTTACAGATTTTGTACAAACTTTGAAACAGACCCATAACCATGTCACCAACTGGCTGACTCTTCAAGGGTATAGGGAGACAGCTAGGCAATCATGGACTTGCTGAGGGAACAGCACCCACCCTCAGCAAGTACCTGATGATCCAGAGCTGGGAGGGGTGGCTGACAGGCAGGACACTGCGCTGCCATCCAGAGAGACCTGGACAGGCTGGAGAGCTGGGCAGGGAGAAACCTAATGACATTCAACAAGAGCAAGTGGAGAGTCTGGCACCTGGGGAGGAATAACTGACTGTATCAGTACAGGCGGGGGGTGACCTGCTGGAGAGGAGCTCTGTGGAGAAGGACCTGGGGGTCCTGGTAGATGACAGGTTGGCCATGAGCCAGCAGTGTGCCCTGGGGGCTCAGAGAGACAATGGGATCCTGGGGGGCATCAGGAGGAGTGTGGGCAGCAGGTCACAGGAGGGGATCCTCCCCCTCTACTCTGCCCTGGTCAGGCCCCACCTGGAGTGTTGTGTCCAGTTCTGGGCTCCTTGGTTTAAAAAGGACAGGGATCTCCTGGAGAGAGTCCAAAGAAGGGCTACGAAGATGATTAGGGGCCTGGAGCATCTCCCCTGTGAGGATAGGCTGAGTAAGTTGGGACTCTTCAGCCTTGAGAAGAGAAGACTAAGGGGGGACCTAATTAAAGTCTATAATTATCTTAAGCAGGGGATGCAGGGGGAATCAGCCAGCCCCTTTTCAGTGTCTGTGGGGACAGGTCAAGGGGCAATGGCTGCAAGTTGGAGCATAGGAAGTTCTGCACCAACAGATATAGTCACGTATACTACTTATTTCTCATCATCTTGTCTCAGCTTGTGAATGTTTTTTCATGGAGCAACTTCCTAAAATCAACATCAGTGCCCCAAAGGCATAAGCTAGTTCCCATCAAGCTGTGAGGATAGATTCCTAGCAACTTCAGTGACATCTGGGCTACTTCCTAATTCATGGAATGAGTAGCACTTCTGATACTAGTAACAGCAAGCTCATATTTTAAATGGAAAATAGCAATCAGCATGATTCACTTTTCCAGAACGGTGTCCTAAGTGAAGGTTTCATTTGGCTAGGCTGCTCTCTTGGAGTATCTCAAGTAGGACTATTTTGTTTTGGAAACACTGTAGTACAAATCACAGACTCACAGAATCCCAGGGTTTGGAAGGGATCTCAAGAGACCATGGGGTCCAACCCCCCTGCCAAAGCAGCTCCCTATCCCATATTACACAGATAGGTGTCCAGATGAGACTTCAATCTCTCCAGAGAAGGAGACTCCACACCCCCTGGGCAGCCTGTCCCAGGGCTCCCTCACCCTCACTGGGGAAAAGTTCTTCCCCATGTTGGTGTGGAACTTCCTGTGCTCCAGTTTACAGCCATTGCCCCTTGTCCTGTCCCCACAGACACTGAAAAGGGGCTGGCCAATTCCCCCTGCATCCCATGCCTAAGATATTTATAAACACTAATTAGGTCCCCCCTAAGTCTTCTTTTCTCCAGACTGAACAGTCCCAGTTCACTCAGCCTGTCCTCACAGGGGAGATGCTCTAGGCCCCTAATCATCTTCGTAGCCCTTCTCTGGACTCTCTCCAGGAGATCCCTGTCTTTTTTATCCCAGGGAGCCCAGACCTGGACACAACACTCCAGGTGTGGCCAGCACAACAGCAATCCCTAGCGTTCCCAAGCGCTGTCGCCTTCACGCAATGCCTGGTGCTCCTGTACTGACACGGTACAGCACATTCTGCCCTCAGTGAGCTTGTCACCTCACTGTCACTGCAGAACACCTTTTGTGACTGGTAAATGTAGCTGACTGGGAAGCCCTATCCATCAGTCCTGAATAAACCTAGACACCCACAGCAGTCATCCCTGAAGGCGTTACGTGGTTTGCCACTCTGGCATACAACTCTGGGAGTAAAGCACTGCCCTTGGCTATTCCTGCAAGCACCCCTGTCCTCTCAGCTGAATTATTTTGGTAACCACTGCTGATCGCTCTGCACCCCACGTGCCAGGCTGCTCCTGCTGGAGGGAAATCAGTGCTCTGCCCCAGGGTAAAGCAGTCCGTGCGACATGAACCACACCCTGATCCATCTGCTTGGATCCATCTTTCCCCATCTGCCACCATGCTCTGTGCTATCTGCAGGACATTACCTCAGCATCATGATTCATCCTCTCTAGGTTCTCGATATGCTACTGTAACAGATGGACATCACACATATTCCATAATAACCATTCTGGATATAGCTGCCCTTTGTCGTATTAATGAGCTAATAAGAAAAGAGCCAACTAGCTGACATTACTAAATTACTGACCTTTCAGGTAAAAGCAGCTCAAGTCCCAGTCTGCACTAGTAACACAGGAGGAGGTGTACCTGTGGAATAATGCATTTCCCCTCAGTCTGATTGCCAATCGATACGTGAGGTATAATCCAAACCTTTGCTAGTACCACTAACTGCAGCAGAGTAATTCCTACAGAGAGCAAGCCTAATGAGCAACAGAGTAAGGCTAAAGAAATGGGATATTCAACAGCTATGACATTTTGGCAATACACCAGTGAACAGACATCTTTTAATGTATTAGTAAAGCACAGATGAGCCCACAGTAGGAGAGAAGCCTCTCTCTGCTGCTTATTTTGTATGATAAAGTCTTAACTGTGTGTCAAGTTTTAAAAGATGTGAATTGCTTTCTGCTCCACAGCCTAAATTTCACAAAAATTATCCAGGGGCTACAAAACCATATTGCATATCATGAGGATTCCATGTATTTGATTACCCAAAAAGAAAGCTGAGGAATATTTTCAACACTTCCTGATACATTTAGACATGGAAAACGTGTGTGTGTGTGGCTTAGACATTGAAAGCTTCTCTGCCTGGCTAGTGAGAATGACTGAGTGACTTAGAAGGTGTAGTTTGATAGTCACATATGAGGAAAGCCAAGTTTCCTTGTGACAGTGGTTAAACATTGGGAAGTTCCCTAGGCAGCAGCACTGCCACTTCAAGTCTCAAAACTGATGCAGGATGATTTAAAAAAAAGTCTATAATCTCTTTTTTTCATTAAACATCCTGCATAAAAGGCTGCAAACTAGATAAGCAGACAGGCTGGGCTGGCCCTCCATTCAATGAATGTTTGCCACTCCTCCTGAATGCAAGTAGAGAATTTCTAGGGTGGCTGTAGGAGCCAAGGCTATCCCTTCTCCTGCACAGATAGCACAGGAGCGTGGTTTATCTGCTCAGTGCAACACAAAGGGGAGAATGGACTGTGCTTTGGAGAAATTTCATTCCTGCTGCTTCCTCAGTATCTCAGCTACAGCTGCTACTGCTGAAATTCAGCAACAAAGGGGGGCAGAAGGAACATGAGGCTCAGTATGTGCAGTGAACGATATATATATATATAATTATGACTATTTATAATGAGACATAGCAGGAGAAACAGATTGGTTTGGAGCTGGAGGGTGTTTTATGTAATATATTATGGGCTGAAATCCAGTGAGGGCTGAGGCATTTCAGGATCAAAGAACACAGGGAGTCTCCAGGTCTCTCACCCATTTTCTGAGTTCCCACTTCTCCAGCAGTACTGGCAGCTGCTGGCTCCCCTTTGGGTATCAAGTTTTCTCTTGGACTGTCTGTTTCCACTGGATGTGAGGGGTGGGGTATGTGCTGGTACCCAGTGAAGTGCCCTGAATGTAGTGAATGGTTTCCAGTTCTGCTGAGTGACTTTGCTCATCTCTTAATTGGTGATGGGAATTTTCCCATTGGCACCCCAAAACTTTCAAAGGAACCTCTTTCCATGTATTTACTTGGTAGTATACATACCACTTTAGTCCTGAAAGTGGCAAAGCCAGTCTGCATTTTACATACAGAAATGAATCTTGAAGACACTTGCTCATCTTACTTCAGAGGCTGCAGGGCATTGCCAAGCCCACAGCTTCCTTGCCTTACATATGCTGACAGCATCTCCACAACAATCTGCATTCTTAGGTCCTTGCTTCCATGCAAATATGAAGCCCACTTGCTCTGAATATGTAAAACTAGGATTAAACATGCTTTTTGTACTATGGCTATGGTAAGACCTACAGTCAATTAAGTTATTATAAGTGACAGAATTCATTCTCATAATGTTATCTAAACCTTTTGTTTTGTTTTCTGTAATCTCTTGTTTGCTTTCAATTCCACAGTGGCTAATTAAGATTTATAAGCAAATCCAGAAATGAGTCAAATTCAGCAGAATTAACTGATAGAAAAATCAATGCATATTTTTTATAATGCATCTTTCTGGTTATGAATAACCCTTAGACTCTAATTCCAGGCTAGAAAAAAGTGCTTACCCTGCATTTATTTAAGCTTTGTGCTAATGGCTCTAAGCACTGTATCATTATTAATAACAATAATAATTAGATCCATGAATTATTAAAAGAATCACTTCTGCAGCAGTTCATGCTGTTCCTTCACCTGTAAAAAATCTTTTGTTCCCTGGCAGTGCTGAAGGGAGGACTCTGAATCTCCCCATGCTTTGCCACTGCTGGTAATTAGCAGCACTTGTGATTGAACAAACCCAAGACACAGCTTTCAGCTGAGCCAGCAGAAAAAGACTGCTTTGTGATGGGAACCTAGCTAGTCAAGGACCTTCTGTGGTTTGAGTTCGCTCTTGGTGGCACGCTGGCACACAGAAAGCAATGATACTTTAAGGGCCTGGAGCATCTCCCCTGTGAGGACAGGCTGGGTGAGCTGGGACTGTTCAGCCTGGAGAAAAGAAGACTAAGGGGGGACCTTATTAATGTCTATAAATATCTGAAGTGTGGGGTGCAGGGGAAATGGCCAGCCCCTTTTCAGTGTCTGTGGGGACAGGACAAGGGGCAATGGCTGCAAGTTGGAGCACAGGAAGTTCTGCACCAACCTGGGGAAGAACTTTTCCCCAGTGAGGGTGAGGGAGCCCTGGGACAGGCTGCCCAGGGGGTGTGGAGTCTCCTTCTCTGGAGAGATTCCAGCCCCCTCTGGACGCTGACCTGTGCAATATGAGCTGGGGAGCTGCTTTGGCAGGGGGTTGGACCCGATGATCACTTGAGGTCCCTTCCAACCCCTATGATTCTCTGATTCTGTGATTTTGACAGCCTTCTGGAGCACTATGAGGTTCTTTCTTCACCACCATATCTACCTGCAAAGATACAGCTTGAGGGAAGAGAGAAAGAATTTTGAAATATGCCAAAAAGGTACCTGTGCCCAAAGAATGTCTGCAGAAGCCAGTGTTTGGACCCAAGGGTACACTGTGATTTACTAGGCATGTTTGGCATGGGGCTTTGTCCATGTTTGACAGCTCTCCCTAATGTGTGCAGAAAGAACCCACATGATGCACTTTCCTCAGGGCAAATAATAGAAGATCCTGTTTCTGCAAGGTCTCAAATGTCTGTTGGGAGCTCAGCAGCCTCCTTTCCTGTTAGCACCATGTTATCTTGGATCCTGCTCTTCAAAGTTTCTGGACAAGCAATAATTAATCACTTTAACAGGATTTTGAAGACCTCTCAGGATCTTTGCAAATGAACTTCAGTTGGAGTCTCAGATGCTCAGAACCACTCAGAATCAGCTCGTAATGAAAACCAGCATTGTAAAATAGGTTATATTTAATTACTTTGCACACTTCCAACAGCAGTAGAAAGTTCAAGAGAAGATCTGAAAGCAGGAGGTAGATGAGTATGGGTTGCATAGTCCCATTTTGTACCCCCCTCCCTCTCCTTTCCCTTCAAGAGGATTTTTATAGCTATATTTCCATTCTGTACCTTCTTCCTTTATGCCTATATTATAACCCACATTGCCTCAAGCTGAAGAAATCAGCTGTCTAGCAGCCTTGTCTATTTTAGGAAATCTAATGATTTCCCTATAAACAGAAAGGCACATATCTGAAAGGTTCATCATAGGAAACCTTGTGCTTCTAATAAAATATTGATTTCCTGCCATCCAATAATTTATGTCTTCGATCAGGCACTGTGCTGTTTTTTCACCAGATACAGCCATCACAAAGGGATTTAAGGTCTTTTTAGGATAAGAATGTGCTATGGCAGGGGTTTTTTTTTAATAGTATATTCATATGCAGCTTTGAACAGAGTGTTATTACCGATAGATGAATCCCTGCAAGGCAAGTGCTGTTGCCATACCCAAGGGAAACACAATTTTATTTTTAACACTTAGCTGAATTAATTTATTGAATTGGTGCACACTATAGTCAAAGGTCACTATGTACACATAAATTCTAATAGCTGCAATTTTGTATGTGAGTTCTCAAGTGTCACAGATAGAAAAATGAAAACCAGGTTGAAGACAGAGTTTTCTCATTTTGTGCTGAGATGGACTTCTTCAGTACCTTTTTTTATAAGAATCCTCATGGCTTAGCACCTTATATTAAACTTAGTAGTTCTCCAGAACAGGCTGATGGCAAGAAAAAAATACAATTATCTTAGGACAAAGAGGTTATTTTTAGAGTTCTGTATTGTCTGCTTGGCACCGGTTTTCTACAATACTTGATGTTAGCATGACACATATAACATATATAATTGGTCTACTTGCTGCACTGTATTCAGACTCTGATTCTAATTATATCTTTGCTGTAGGAGGTTGATATCCACATGTGGTGACTGCTCAGCACAGCCATAGCTTTTGGGGTTTTTTTAACTATCTGGTGCAGTCACTGCAAATGCAGGTGTCTGGGAAAGAATGGCCATTAACATGGTCGGAGAGGACAGCAGGATTGTACTGAAATCCTCTGCTTTCATTATTGCAATTCTTCTGCACGTTAGAGGAAATAGGATGATAGTGAAGCTGTTTCTACTTTTCAACTTCATGCACTGATGGCACCTGTGATTTAGTGAAATGCTTGGCCAGCTTCCATTGCCCATCCAAACTGGTTTCTTGCTTGTATTCATAGAGAGAAATGGGATCATGTTTATGGTATGTTGTCAGAGAGGACAGCAGGCCTGCCAGCGGCCTAGCGCTCTTCTCCCAAGATTTAGGCCCTGACAATATCCTCCTGTTCCCATGAGGCAGGAAAAGTTCCTCATGCTGAGAGGATCCTAATAATCACATTCCCAAAACACAGCAGCCTTGATGCCAGGGGTCCAGGCTGCCCTAACCCAAGAAGCAGTTCTGGGAAGGTACTTGGGAGTAACAGAACATGTTAGGAACCAGCATAACAAGATGGCCAAACAGCAGGTGTGCGGGTGCTTTTAGGCCTCAAAGGGAAACTAAGGATATTTAGCTATAAGATATGCTCATCAGAACTCGTTAGAATCACTAACCAATCAGTGTGGTGTGAACAGTGTGTGTAGCCAATTAGCAGCTTTCAGCTTGCCACGTTTGCAGTAACAAAGGTCTAGAATCTGGGTGATTTCACCCAAGAAATGGCTTCACCTAGAATTCCTATCGAATTGCATGTCGCTCGTGGCCGCTACCACAGAACACCTATGGGTTTGTATTCATTAGGAAATCCAGGCTCTACCAGTGACCTGTGTTTAAGACGACATGATGCTGATTAGGTAGGGGTGGCCATGCGATACAAGATGGATCTTGTCATGTTTTCACTTAAATTAGAAAAGGGAATTTTCTTGGCTACAGCAATTCTCTGCAAAGCCCTTTTCCAGCAGTCTTAAGTGCCCAGCACTGCACATGTATACCTGCATGCATGCTGCTCCCCTGCTGAATGCATGCAGCACATCCTTTAGGAGAATGATGCCCAACACAGGAAAAGAGCAAAACAACATCCCAGAATGACAGCATGATAGGATAGGGAAAAGTGTGGGCATAGAGACTTTGACTCAGCAGATAAGTCTCTACCTTAATCAAAAGCCCTGTATCTGGCTTAGTATGAATGGCAAGTATGAGTATTCCTAATGCTAATTACACAAACACACTCTGTGTACCAGGCCTGAATGTTCCTTTAGTATCTGTTTGACTTGTTCACATTCCCACAAGACCAGAAATTTCATATACCTGCCTTACTGACAAAACTTCCCAGCCCATATTTGCTCATTCTGTCTTGAATGGCATCAAGTGAAAATGATTGAGGTGTTGGGTTATCTTTTGGAGAATTACACAACCACTTGTTCTTGAAAAAAAATTGCACTAGTGGGAAATGATAATGGTGACAACAACAATAATATTGATAAAAATAATAAAGATTTGCCTTGGTTTCAGCAAGGATAGTTTTCTTCCAGGTGGCTAGTGTAATGCTGTGTTTGGAATTTAGGATGAGATCATCCTAAATCAGTGTGCTAACACACTGATGTTTTAGTTGTTGCCAAGCAGCTAAGGAGTTTTCAGCTTCTCCTACTGCCCTGACAATGAGAAGCTGGGAGGGGACACACACAGGACAGCTGACTCAAACTGGCCAAAAGGATATACCATACCCTACAACATCATGTTCTGTTTATAACTGGGGTCAGGACAGAGGGGCTGAGTGGCAGCTAGAGGCCTGGTGCAGCAGCTGGGGATCTTGCATAGCATTGCCTTGGGGGTGATGGCTGAACACCTGCCTGCTGACAGGAGGTGATGAATGAATTCCTTGTGTTGCTTTGCTTGTGCATGTGGGCTGAGAAGCTGTGAGTTTGGGGGGGGGCCTAGTGCAGCAGCTAAGGGCGTGTCATGCAGCAATGACTTTGAGTGGAGAGAAGTTGTACTGTTCATCGCTTGGTTTGTGCAGATGTTATTAACATATTATTATGATCTTCTCTTTTTGTTTGTCCTATTAAACTGCTTTTATTTCAACCCACAAGTTCTCTCACTCTTCGGATTCTCTCCCCCATCCTGCTGGGGGGCTTAATTGTGTGTAGCTGCATGGTGCCCAGTTGTTGGCTGGGGCTAAATCTATTGAGAACATTATCAAAATATATTCTGAGATTAAAAACTAAGCCTGGTTCCAACACTTCAAAGAGTTTAGCAATTGCAGAGTCTGAAGCTGAAACTGTGTTTTCTTGCCAAGGATTTATATTCCCAGAAGCTGAACATACCACTGGTCCTCCTAGATCCATTATTGATTAGTTCTATTTGTGTCGCTGATGAGTGTTGTTGGCATTGTTTACAACTACAGACCACGACAGAGTCAATACTAATTGAGGTGAGAGCATCCATCCTCCCTGTGTTCAGCTCTGGCACAAGTTACGATTCCTAGACTGCAGAAGGGAAGTTTTCATGGTTCTCTGGTGGGAAGCAGAACTAGGAGGACTCAAAATGGTTCCATGTCCTTGTTTGAATTCTTGATTTCCTTACTTTGTGAGATGATGTGAAAATGGGCTTAGTCTGTGGGTAGAAATGACAAAACAATAAACCAAAACAGTGTGTGCATTTTCCAAGCAATGGCACACTTCACAGGCAACACAAATGCCCCCAGGACACACTAAAACAATGTGAGGACACACGAATGTGTGGGGTGCTGATCTAGGGGTTCTAACCAGATGATTGCCTCCTCTGTCTCTTGTTTATTGTACTGGCTAGGGGAAACTGAGTTTCTTTTTTGATTCTCAGAAGACTTTGGTGACTTTAATTAATTAAAGGAGGCTATACATAAGAGTGGTAACAGACTATGTGCATACAAACCAGTTCTGGAAATATCTGGGTGTTTCTGGTTCTGCTCTGAGGTGCTCTGACAAGAGCTGTAGGCTGGGTGTTCAATAGCAATGGGATCTAGAGATAGAGCCAACACATCTTTCAGCTTTGCCACCTACGTTCTCTCCTGTCATCAAAGGAGCAGCTCTGCTGGGCTCAGACAAATGCCTTGATAGCAGAAGCCACAGCGTGGAAGCAGAACAGGTTAGTGGCAGATGTCACTGATGTGTCAACAGATGAAACACCTTCAGAGATGTCAGCTACTAAGGCTTTGCAAAGCTTCCTGTGAATGTCCTCATTACTCACCCTAGGAAGTTTTTCAGCTGTGTGTGCAGTGCTGGCCATGTGTCCATCCCACAGCAGCCTGGCTGTCCTTGTAACTCTGCTTCCTTGGCAAGCTGTACTTGCTGTCTCCTGAAGGAGATGGAAAGGCTTCTTATGAATCTTGCATCGAGCTCCTTGGTCAACAGCTCAGAGAACTTTTGGTTAGGTGTAGCTCATCTAATCTCTGGAGCACCTCATTGCAGTGCATGCATGTCAATGAAAACCTTTCAAAGCAAGTAAATACATTGAATGCTTTCCTCATTGCTACTCATATCTGAGAATATGAAGGAAATTTCTCAACCATGAAAGCTGCTTATAGATCAGCCAGCTTAATGACAGCAATTTCTTCACATGGGACTTTTGAAGTGAAACTAAGGAAAAGACAGTGGGGAATGATTCCATAGAAGGAGATGATGATCTCATGCCCCAGTTAATGATATTGTAAGTCAAGCTGTGAAATCTGGATATTGACTTTAATTTTTGAGCCTAGATGTAGATTTCACACATGTATTAGAAAAGCATTATTGACTCAATTAAGTTTTCAATGGTTTAATGGGGATTTTGCCAGTGACTTTAGCTCATAGATAATTAAGTTATACTGGTATGCCCACAACCTTATTCATAGCTAAATTTCTACAGCTTTTGGCTTTATTTTGGCTTTTGTTACATCTCTTTTACCTTAACTGTTGCTGCAGTGATGGATTTCCTAAAACCAGCTTTTGAACTATTATCAGTCTTTGCTGAGTTAACAAGCTTAGTGGAAAACTCTCAGCCTGAGAAAACTGCACTCAGTAGATGGTGCAGGACAAGGAAATTACATTTTTTTAAATTTTAACTAACAGAGAATCACAGATTCGTAGGGGTTGGAAGGGACCTTGAGAGATCATGGGGTCCAACCCCCAGCACAAACCTCATCCTCTGGCAATTCCTTTTTTTTTTTTCTTTTTTCTTTTTCCTTTTTTCTTCTTTTTTTCTTTTTTAAAATTTTTTTTTCTGCCTTTCACTGCACAGAGGCAAAGGCATCATGTTTTAAATGGGTAGTTGTTATTCCTGCCCAACATTGCACCCTGCACTCATTCATACTGTGTTTATTCCCATATAATTATTAGTATCATGTAAGGGCTCAGCCAAATTCTTATTATCTTTCCCAAATGAGAGCAAAATAGCAGTGAGCTACCTACTGAAAAGAACTTCTTCTTATGCCCAAGACTCTTAATTTTCAGTTAAATATGAAAGCCAAATGAGAGCTTTAGGTGGCTTTCCTGGCAGGCCTAAAAATCAATTGAATAATGGTTTTTTTTCTTTATTTAAATAGAAAAGCAAAAAATTGAGCTTAATTTTTTTTCTCAAATGGGAATATTTCATTGTGGCTTTGAGTTTTAAGACAGTAACTTCTCCAGAACATTAGCAAATTTTATAAGGAGAAACCCTGTTTCAAATGATCTGGCATGATTATTTTAGAAAATGCCAAATAAAGCAATACTGCTTTTACAAATGCTGTCTTCTAAAACATTTGGCTTAAACTAAGATGAATTCATAAATGTGTTCAAGTTATCTCTTAATTTTTTGTCATAAATATTTTTTCTTTTGCCTATCTCCAAAAAAAAAATAAAAGTAAGAAACACCAATAATTAAATTGCTTTTTAAAACAAGCTACAAAAATAGGAATTTTTGTATGTGTAGACAGCACATCTCAGGGAATTTTGATCAGCTATAAACAACCTTTTCTTCAATTTTTTGTGCCTATATGCATTCATAGAATCATAGAATCGTAGGGGTTGGAAGGGACCTCAAGAGATCATCGGGTCCAACCCCCCTGCCAAAGCAGCTCCCTAGGACATATCACTCAGATAGGTGTCCAGACAGGGCTGGAATCTCTCCAGAGAAGGAGACTCCACACCCCCTGGGCAGCCTGTCCCAGGGCTCCCTCACCCTCACTGGGGAAAAGTTCTTCCCCATGTTGGTGCAGAACTTCCTGTGCTCCAGTTTACAGCCATTGCCCCTTGTCCTGTCCCCACAGACACTGAAAAGGGGCTGGCTGATTCCCCCTGCATCCCCTGCTTAAGATAATTATAGACTTTAATTAGGTCCCCCCTTAGTCTTCTCTTCTCAAGGCTGAAGAGTCCCAACTTGCTCAGCCTGTCCTCACAGGGGAGATGCTCCAGGCCCCTAATCATCTTCGTACCCCTTCTCTGGACTCTCTCCAGGAGATCCCTGTCCTTTTTAAACCAAGGAGCCCAGAACTGGACACAACACTCCAGGTGGGGCCTGACCAGGGCAGAGCAGAGGGGGAGGATCCCCTCCTTTGACCTGCTGGCCACACTCCTCCTGATGCCCCCCAGGATCCCATTGGCTCTCTCAGCCCCCAGGGCACACTGCTGGCTCATGGCCACCCTGTCACCCACCAGGACCCCCAGGTCCTTCTCCACAGAGCTCCTCTCCAGCAGGTCACCCCCAGCCTGTACTGATTCCAGCAGTTATTCCTCCCCAGGTGCCAGACTCTCCACTTGCTCTTGTTGAATGTCATTAGGTGTCTCCCTGCCCAGCTCTCCAGCCTGTCCAGGTCTCTCTGGATGGCAGCGCAGTGTCCTGCCTGTCAGCCACCCCTCCCAGCTCTGGATCATCAGGTACTTGCTATATGCTCTTCTGCAGAATAGTTCTATCTGGAGGTTGGTGCCTACAAACAAATGAATGAATGAATGAAATTAATGAATTTAAGACTGGTCCATCATTTAAAACTTCATATTATCATATTGATTCCCAGCAATTAACCTCATGCCTAGGTTTAGGTGCACATAGGGAAATAGAGGTAAGACCTGTATGTAAAGGACAGGTATTCACAGCCCACCATGGCCTCAGGAGCTCTGCACCATGATGTTGGCACCATGATTCTGATTTGAAGGCTGGTTTCTCAGAAACCACTCAGTTAAGTCAGAATTATGTCTGTACTTCTCTGAACAAACCTGATTTATCTGGCTACAGTCATTTCTTGGAATTCAACATGGATTTAGAGCATGGTCATAGGATTCTGAGGTAAGCTAAAGACATAAATAACTTCTCATGTGAAAAGTTCATTTTCTAAGTTGCATCATTTGTATGTTAAGAAGTTGTTCAGAGAAGTAGCTGACAGGGACAAAACCCAACCCTAAATAACAGGAAAAACAAAAAAGGGGAAAAAAACCAACCCAGACTGCTGCAGAAAAAAGGAACCTGGGTTACCTTAATTAATTGTGGTATCAGATGTGTGTGAGACTTCATGGTGGTCACCTGTAGGTTTCATTCAAGCTCTGAGAAAATTCTCCTAAATTCTGCTTGTGGCTTTCATTTTTGCCATGCAAAACCACAGCAGTAGCAAACGTGGCCTTTGTGACCCAGTGAAAACACTGATATCTAGTGAGGGTTTTTTTTGGGGGGGAGTTCCACAACAATATGACACTTCCCCATATTGTGCAGTGGCTCAGGGTTGCTTACATTAGCAATAAAGATAGAAGGAAGAGAGCAGAGATTATTTTATTAATAGTCTCCTGGACATAGAAGGGAGCAAGGTGGACCAGTATAGAACAATGAACCTGGGACAAAGAGAAAAACACAGAAGGGAATGGATGTCAAGGACTAGTGAAATGAATGCAGAAGGAAAAGGAAGAGGAGCCTAATGCTTTGTATTAGATCAACTTGTAGAACCTAACATTCCATTATTTTTTCTTTGGGAAATTGAATATTTTAATAAATATGAATGAACCAGCAAAATGAGAACTGATGTTGTACTACAGGACATGACTTGCATTTTAGTGGCCAAGTATGTCCTGATGGCAAAAAAGTGAAGTACATATAGTTCAGTGCAAGGTTTATTAGCTTCAATTCCTTGTTTTACTTGCAGATACTTAGAATCACCTCAGTGTATGACGTTGCCAAAATGTCACATTTCATATGAGTAACATAGCTTAGAATGAACACTGAGTATACAGGAGCAAAGCTGATAAAGGCTGAGAATTGAATCCGTTACATACTGCTTCCTGAAACATAGAGATCACCTGGAAGACCAAAGTTGCTCAAAATGCAAGCTAATTAATTAATATTTTCACTTCCAGGGTTGATATCATAGAATCATAGAATCATAGAATCGTAGAATCATAGAATCATAGAATCATAGAATCCCAGGGGTTGGAAGGGACCTCAAGAGATCATGGGGTCCAACCCCCTGCCAAAGCAGCTCCCTAGGACATATCACTCAGATAGGTGTCCAGATGGGGCTGGAATCTCTCCAGAGAAGGAGACTCCACCACCTCCCTGGGCAGCCTGTCCCAGGGCTCTGTCACCCTCACTGGGGAAAAGTTCTTCCCCATGTTGGTGTGGAACTTCCTGTGCTCCAACTTGCAGCCATTGCCCCTTGTCCTGTCCCCACAGACACTGAAAAGGGGCTGGCTGATTCCCCCTGCATCCCCTGCTTAAGATAATTATAGACTTTAATTAGGTCCCCCCTTAGTCTTCTCTTCTCAAGGCTGAAGAGTCCCAACTTACTCAGCCTTTCCTCACAGGGGAGATGCTCCAGGCCCCTGATCATCTTCGTAGCCCTTCTCTGGACTCTCTCCAGGAGATCCCTGTCCTTTTTAAACCAAGGAGCCCAGAACTGGACACAACACTCCAGGTGGGGCCTGACCAGGGCAGAGTAGAGGGGGAGGATCCCCTCCTTTGACCTGCTGCCCACACTCCTCCTGATGCCCCCCAGGATCCCACTGGCTCTCTGAGCCCCCAGTGCACACTGCTGGCTCATGGCCACCCTGTCATCAACCAGGACCCCCAGGTCCTTCTCCACAGAGCTCTTCTCCAGCAGGTCATCCCCCAGCCTGTACTGATACAAATGGTTGTTCCTCCCCAGGTGCCAGACTCTCCACTTGCTCTTGTTGAATGTCATTAGGTTTCTCCCTGCCCAGCTCTCCAGCCTGTTCAGGTCTCTCTGGATGGCAGCGCATATGATATGATTCATAGGTGTCACTGAAAGAATGAAAATAGCTTGGGTTGTTGTCTTTCTGGCCTTAGCAAACAGCAAAAGGAAAAGTATTAATATACTAAAGGGTGAAGGGATATTGATTGCACTTACAGGGAGGAGAAGAGAGTAGTAGCATCAGCTAAAGCTGTGATTGACCTGGTGTACTGGTTTGGACTGGGATAGACTGAATTTTCCTCATAGTAGCTAGTATGGCACTCTGGTTTGGATTTGTGCTGAAACCAGTGTTAACAATACAGAGGTGTATTTGTTATTGCTGAGCAGTGCTCACAGGGAGCCAAGGCCTCTGCTGCCTCTCACCCCAGGGCGAGGAGGCTGGGGGTGCACGAGGAGTTGGGAGGGGACACAGCCAGGATGGCTGACCCTGACTGACCAAAGGGGTCTCCCAGACCATACGATGTCATGCTCAGCACATAAAGCTTGGGAAGAAGCAGGAAGAGGGGGGTTTGGAGATAAAGTGTTCTGTCTTCTCAAGTAGCTGCTTTGCATAAGAGAGCCCTGCTTTCCTTGGGATGGTGGACCTGCCTGCCCCATGGGGAGAGGGGAATGAATGCCTTGTTTTGCTTCTGCAGGCTGCTTTTGCCTTACCTCCTGAACCACCTTTATCTCAATCAGTGACTTTTGTCACTTCTAGCCTTCTGATCCTCTCCCACCTGGGGCCAGTGAGCCAGCAGATTCGTGGGGCTGAGCAGCTCACTGGGGTTAACCCATAACAGCTGGTAACATATCAGCAGGCTTAATCCTTCTGGGAAGCAGATACACTGACTGTGAAGTACCTGAAAAGCTGTGAGGTCCTGGGAGAAAACAGGGAGGAACTGGTGCTGCTCAGGTCATGAAGCTGAATACCATGGAGATCAGAGAAGTGGTGTGGAAGAACATGACTCTAGTGCAGCAACTGAAAGGTCTGATCATTGAGGCAGTGTGCAGGGGAAAATGATTTGTTGTACTTCAGGGATGTGAATGTCTGCAAACAAAAAGGTAAATCATAAATCTCTTTGTGGGGGGTTTATGTAGCAGTACAAAACATGTACTTGGAAGCTGACAATAAGAGCTGTAGCCTTGGGAGCTCCTCTGCTGTAAATGCTCTGGGAGAAGAGCTGACTGATGGCAAGGTAAGTTTGAAATGTGTTGTAAGGGGCTGATGTGATCCATCAAATATGGTGTTTTGGCAGAGATAAGGAAGTAGGACAGCAGCTCCTAGTGAGCACTGGTGGTACCCTGGAGCTGGTGCTAGTCCCAAGAACAAAGCATGGTTAGGACATGAGAAGAAAAAGGCTAGTGGCATGAGTTTAGGAACAAGGGCTGGCTCAGGCTGGGAGAGCCTGCTTTGTTTAGCAATATAGGTGCTTATTGTTATGTATATATTTACACTGGAATGAATATTGTGAAGAAAGGAGACACACCTAAACAAAAACAGTTGCTAAAAGTAAGCATAAACTAGCTGTTAGTGAGCTGTCTTCCAGCATGGGCTTACAAGACCCAGTGTTAGGCCTTTTGATTCAAGCTCCTGTGGCTGATGGTTCACAGCCTGAAAGCTCAAAGCAGCTCAAGGCAGAGACTGAAAGGATCATGATGGCTCACCCCAGCTTCATGAGAACTTGGGGTGCCGTGGCCAGCTCTGTTCCCATAGTCCTTTATCTTCTAAATAAGGAACACATCTTTAAGCTAGGAATGTTTTCCACTATGTGGTCTGTGGCTTCCTGACAAGTTGGGGTGAAGGGGTAGGCGCCAATCTCCTCTCTGTGGTGACCAGTGATAGAACCTGAGGGAACAGTATGAAGCTGTGATGGGTGGGGAGGTTTAGGCTGGATAGTAAGAAGAGGTTCTTTACTCAGAGGGTGGTCAGGCACTGGAACAGGCTCCCCAAGGAAGTGGTCACAGCACTGAGCTTGACTGAGTTCAAGAGCGTCTGGATGATGCACTCAGCCACATGCCCTGACTTGGCTGGGCCTCTGTGGAGCCAGGAGTTGGACCTGATGATCCTTATGGGTCCCTTCCAACTCGGGATATTCTGAGTCTGTAAAGCTTGGCTAAACAGACCAAAATCGCCACCTAGTGAGGATGGTGCTTCAGCTCACTCATTTCAGACAGCCTGCTGCAAATACAACCCAGACAGTAAGTAAAGGCTCTCAGTTAAATCTGTTTTGCAGGTTCCATGGGCTTGACTGGAGTGACTGAGCAGGAGTTTGTAACCTACAGAACTTTTCAGAGCTATAAAATCATCCTTGAACTTTGCACTTGTAAACCCTGCCCCTCTTCTATTATTTCTGCAGTGACACCCTGTGTTGGTTGCTTCCTGTTACACTGAAAACTAAACTGCATGTTAACCCCTAGAAAAATGCAGAACAAATCAGCATTAAGATTTTATTTTAAAAAATAGTGGCACTTACAGCATGCTGTATTTTGGATCCTTTTTTTGCCCTCAGGCATTTAACACATCATCAAGACTCTCCAGTGAGAAACACACAACCCAAGAAGAGGTCAGGAAAATACCCAAGAACCTCTGGAGCAGCTGCCCTACAGAGAGAGGCTGAGGGAGCTGGGCTGGGTCAGCCTGGAGAAGAGAAGGCTGTGGGGGGACCTCATTGCAGCCTGCCAGTCCCTGAAGGGAGCTGATAAGCAGGAGGGGAATCAGCTTGTTAAAAGGGCAGATAATGGCAGGACAAGGGGGATGGATTAAAGCTAAAGGAGGGAAGGGTTAGATTAGATCTTAGGGGGAAGTTTTTTACAGAGAGAGTGGTGAGGGGCTGGAACAGGCTGCCCAGAGAAGTAGTGGATGCCCCGTCCCTGGGGGTGTTCAAGGCCAGGTTGGATGGGGCCCTGGGCAACCTTGTGTAGCTCCAGGCCTGGAGGTTGGTGTCCCTGCCTGTGGCAGGGGGGTTGGAGCTCTATGATCCTTGGGGTCCCTTCCAACCCAGACCATTCTATGATTCTATGATACAAGAGCTGGAAAATATTTTCTGAAGAAGTATAATTATTTTAAGACAGGAAGAATCCGTTTGTTGAGGTTTTTATTTCTTAAAGTTATTTCCCTTTACTGCCCATAGTAATGGATGGCATCTACCTTGACTTCAGCAGGGCTTTTGACACTGTCTGCCATGACATCCTGAGAGCAAAGCTGAGAGAGCCTGGGATAGATGAGTGGACAGTGAGCTGGGCTGAGAACTGGCTGTCAGACCGAGCTCAGAGGGTTTCCTGTTTGGGTTTTCTTGTGCTGGTGATGGTTTGTTTGGTTGGCTTTTTTCCCTCAAAGCCCCAGTCCAGAACAGGCTTTACGTGCTTCTAGGGTATTACAAGATTTAGGTGAAAGACCATGGTGACATTTAATTCACAGGGAGCTTTTGGCTGCTCAGCTGTGTCAGCCTAGGCTAGCAGTTTATCAGTAATGCAGCCCCTGTGGTGCAGCAATAACCTTTACTATATGCACAAGGTGTTTAATTTTCTTTCCCCTGATCAGCGCTGGAGCATCACTTATCAGATGCTGGATCAGTGCTATCAGGGACCCTGCAAGTGCTGTGGAGCAGCTGGCCTTGGGCAGGGGCAAGCTGCCATCTCACAGGGCTCTGGGACCACATGTTGCTGCCGTCCCACAGAGAAAGAAAACCTGGGTGACTGGAAGCACTGGTTTGTGGCTGCAGCTGCTGCCCCCAGCTCCTGCTGAGTTCAGTCACACTTCAATTTCCTTCCTCACAGCCCTGATCTGTGCAAGCAGTTGTGGTTGTGCTGAAGAGCCCTCCTACTCCCACCCATGCTCTTTCTCTGTGCTGTGTGGGGGTTGTGAACAAGAGACCAGTTTGCTCCTCTGCAACTGTAGCAGATAGAGAACTAGACCAGTGATGACACTGGTGAAACTCATAAGTAATATGGAAAGTGGCACATGGCTAAACTGTTCCTTCATTACTGGCATTAAATGAAGAGTGGCATCGATGAAGATTGACACTTATCAGAAGTTTTTCAGTATTATTATTCTCTGTGAATGGAAACAGGAAGCCAAATATATTAATCTTGTAACTCAGATTCACACTTCCTTTCAACTTTCTCAGGGGCTCTGAAGTTAGGCAAGTCTCTGCTAGCCTCACTACCACCGAGTCAGGAATGACCCCACTGACATTAAGAGAACAAAGTGGATATGTATTTGCATCAGAAAAGAATAAATATCTGCATCATGAATGTGGTGATGCAGATTGTGGCTAAGATTCTAACCAAATGGGCTCCATCAGCAGAGGGGTGGCAGCAGGGACAGGGAGGGGATTGTCCCTCTCTGCTCTGCCCTGGGGAGGCCCCAGCTGGAGTCCTGTGTCCAGAGCTGGGGCCCCCAATACAAGAAAGATGTGGGACTGTTGGAGAGGGGTCAGAGGAGCCACGAGGATGATCAGAGGGCTGGAGCAGCTGCCCTACAAAGAGAGGCTGAGGGAGCTGGGCTGGTTCAGCCTGGAGAAGAGAAGGCTGCGGGGGGACCTCACTGCAGCCTGCCAGTCCCTGAAGGGAGCTTATAAGCAGGAGGGGATTCAACTTTTTAAAAGGGCAGATAATGGCAGGACAAGGGGGATGGATTAAAGCTAAAGGAAGGAAGGGTTAGATTAGATCTTAGGGGGAAGTTTTTTACAGAGAGAGTGGTGAGGGGCTGGAACAGGCTGCCCAGAGAGGGTGTGGGTGCCCTGTCCCTGGGGGTGTTGAAGGCCAGGTTGGATGGGGCCCTGGGCAACCTTGTGTAGCTCCAGGCCTGGAGGTTGGTGTCCCTGCCTGTGTCAGGGGGGTTGGAGCTCTGTGATCCTTGGGGTCCCTTCCAACCCAGACCATTCTATGATTCTATGAAAAACAGGTTAAATTTCAATGAAAAACAGGTCTGAAATTCCACCAGCTAGGTCACCTCTAGGTGCTCAGGAGCACTGAAAAGCTCCCAAGTCACAAACCTGAGCTGTATCTTTGCTGCACTTGGGAGATGGATTCTACTTTAAGTGAATTATTGACATGCAAATTCACCTCTGGTGTTACTATGCTGACAACAATATAGTCTGGCACTAATATTTCATACCCTGTGGATATTAATTAAATTACCCTCACAGCCCTTTTAATTATCCATATTCTTATTGTATGGATTGGGAAGTGAGATAGGATGTACAGTGACTTACTGAGGTAAGTACACTAATGCTTTTAAGTACTGTCTGTAAGGAGAACTGGAATTTGAATGCATGCATTTCCAACTGTCATTATATAGGCTTCTGGCTTCTGTCCTTGCTTTAGGATGAATTCCTAAATTTGCCCTTGTTTTTTTGCCTGCAGAGCCACCAGGAATCCCAGACAGAATATTCAGGAGCAATTAATTTGCAGTGTGGACTGGAGCCTGGATGAAGAAATCTAACTTTCACTGTGCTGTTTTTGTAGAGTGAAAGGTATTTCCCCTGTAATGCTGTGTAAGTTTAAAAACAAAGATTGAAGTTCCAGTACCTGAAGGGGATCCAGTACCTGAAGGGGATCCAGTACCTGAAGGGGATCCAGTACCTGAAGGGGACCTACAGGAAAGCTGGGGAAGGACTGTTTGTAAAGGCATGTAAGATGAGTGGTAATGGTTTTAAACTAGAGCAGAGGAGGTTTAGATTAGACATTAGGAAGAAGTTCTTCACAATGTTAAGACTCTGGAACAGGTTGCCCAGAGAAGTGGTGGAGGCTCCATGCCTGGAGACATTGAAGGTTAGGCTTGATGGGCTCTGAGAAACCTGATCTAGTTAAAGATGTCCCTGCTTACTGTAGGGGAGTGGGATTAAATGACCTTTAAAGGTCCCTTCCAACCCAACCCATTCTATGGTTCACTTTCATATGGTAAAGTTAGTCCAGTTGGGAAAAACAAACTTGGGGAGAATCAAAACAAATGTAAATTTTTAGCTATTTAAGAATAATGAGGTAAATACATACATGATTGAGGTACAGGACATTTCAGTCTCACCATTTGAATGTTTCCTCATTTTTCCAGTGGGTTGTGATTTTAACACACAGACCAAACCTTTCAGAATGGTCTAAGGGAATTAGGTACCTACATTTTGTTATTATGAAGTGATAGGACCCTGAACTTCTCTGAGCTCCTTCATGAAGCCCAGCCTATAGGCCAGCCACTGTCAGTGCTTTCCTTTATCTCACAGTGGATCCTCAGCCATATGAGGAGGCACTGTAGGAAATGGCACTATGAAAAATGTCCTCACTTAGCAACGCAAACTGATCCCACCTAGGGGTGTCCTCATGGACATATGGTGGATATATGGTGGAAAAGTAAAAAGTATAAAATCTGAGGGCCAAATTTTGTTGGAAATGAAGCTCTTCACACAGGGTCAAGGCTGCTGAGATTCCCAACAGAGCCTGCAGCCCCTTCTCCTGTCTCCTTGGCTGCTGGTGCAGAGACCAGTGCTGACATGGTACGGCTGTGCCTGGCCTCACACCTCACTGATCCTGACCTTGCCTTCCTGGATGGACCTCAGACCTACTTTTTCACTATGGATTTGCCAGGTGATCACAGAGCTGTTGGCCAAGACTTGTTACTGTCACCAGACCTGTTCTGTGTGCCTTGCTGGGGTGCCACAGGACCACAGATGCTGCCCCGTGTGCCTGGCTGTCAGCTCCTGGCCCTTGCAGAGCAGGCAGCTCTCACTACTCCCTGACACACAAGTTCAAGGTGACTCAGTTTTGCTGCTCAGTTTAGTCTTCATTATTCTTTACTTGGAATAAATTAAAAACCTCAACAGAATTAACTTCCTAGCCTTTTTGGCATGTGAAAGGTCTAGAAATGAACCACTGAGCTATTTTTTCCATGAAGTTACAGTGAAGCTTGGTTCTGCTTTTATTCCAGTCCTGCAGTGCAATTTCACATTCTGTTGCAAAATACATAGGTCAACACAAGAACAAGTCTTTGGTGAAGTAATTTCCACTGCTGCTTGCATACTTTTTCCTTCATAATATATAAGAAGGTATTACAGGAAAAAAAAAAACCAACCATATCAAAAGAAAAACCAGCAAAAGGATTAATGTAAACAAAGAGGGGAAGAGAATATTGTCCTTTTTTTAGAGGTGAAAGCCACAGCCAGAATAGTGGCATACACCTTTATAACAGTTCATAGGATCACAGGACAATTACAGTTGGAAAGACCTCAGTAAGTCTCCAGTCCAGCCCCTTGCTCAAAGGAAGGTCAGCAATGAGGCCAGGCCAGGCTGCTCAGGGCTTTGTCCAGTTGAGTCTTGATAACCTGCCAGTTGAGGTCTCTTGTTGAGACCTGCTCTATTTCTTCTCAGTCCTCATCACTCAGAAGTTTCTCCTCCTATCAACTCTGACCCTTCTTGCTTCAAGTTATGTGGGTGATTTCTTGTCCCTCTGTTCTGCACTCTTGTGAAGAGCTTGGCTCTGGCTCCTCAATACCCTCCTTGCAGGGATTACAAGGCTGACACTGGGTTCCTCAAAGCTTTCCTTTCCCCCAGCTAAACAAGCCCAGCCTCCTCAGCATCCCAAGTTCCCATCTCGGAATGCAAACATATAAATAGACACAAATGGGAACTTGTGAAAGCCATGAAAGTGTCTAGAGGAGTTGAAAATTTACATGGAAAGGGAACTTCTCATAAGAATTTTCAGACTGTTTGTAACCACTGTGTGCTTGTCTTCCAAGTATAACATCTGACCTAGAAGCCTGCTGAAGAAGTGCTGGTAAAAAAGGTTTCCACTGCATAGACTTGCTAGAGGGGGATTGGTTTTGATGGAAAGAAAGATCTGTTTCTCTATGAAACTGAACAACCACCATAAACATTTGGCCTGGAAACTGGAAAAAAAGTGAAAAGGTTGTGAGAGGAAGAAAAAGCCCTTACTTTCCATGGTGTTTTGATTCTTCTCAGGGGGATGAGTGCCCACTGTTACAAGGGAGCCCTGCGGCAGTTGCAGGGGGCTGCACAGGTCCAGGTCCCTGAATTAGCTGTACTATTGATTTGAAAATACAGGTTCTTTTCCTGCCATTCTTACTGTTTGTTGGTACATTCATGTTCTTTGCTGGTTTGTTAGCATTGTTTGTTGTTTTTTGTAAAAACTGTCAGACTGTGAGGTCTGGAACCTCTGGCTGAGGCCTCCAGGTACAGTTAAGTAAATGGATGTAAACCTTGTTCTTTTGACTCAGCAAACATAAACACACCCTAGATCTCAGTTACAAAGCAAGGCTGTGGTTGGTCCTTTTGCTGGAGTGATGTGAAACCTCACCTTTGAATCCTTCCCTCTCTTCCTTGCATGTATCTAGAAAAAAATTCATTTGAGTTAAACTGTCTGTGGCTAAAATCTGCTTCTTTCTATGTACTTGAAGTAATGAAGCTTCAACTGAAACCCACTGTCAATATTGTAATGACACAGTATGACAAATGTTTATACATTAGAACCTATATTGTCCCAAGAAAACAAA
This sequence comes from Zapornia atra, assembly GCA_013400835.1. Taxonomy (NCBI): domain Eukaryota; kingdom Metazoa; phylum Chordata; class Aves; order Gruiformes; family Rallidae; genus Zapornia; species Zapornia atra. Next base: position 34,370 of record VZTU01002290.1, on the reverse strand, counting down.
AGATGGAAAGCTTAAGAGCAGATAAACACCCATCCACATGAGGTCAACAATTTCAAGAAGTGGCTACTCTGTAGGGTATTCTAAAGGGGAACTTGAGTCATTGCTGAAACAGAGGAATCATCCCAGCAGGATAAATTGCATCATAGAATTAGAGAGATTTAACATGCTCCCTCTGTCTGCTCCTTTGTTAATCATTTCAATGCCCTCTATGTGTGTGTGTGCTTTATTCACTTCTGTCACAGTGCCCAGTTAAAAAAATCCAAAGCCCACCTAAGGCTCCTTCCCAGATGAGTTTTAGGCTTCTATCAGAACCAGAAAACAAATCACTGGGTTAAGAGGGCTTCAGCCTTCCTCCCTCTGAGTATGTTTGTGCCAGTACAAGGGCTGTCTAGCAAGCTGTGACAGGAGGCATTTCTCTGGGGGATTCTCAGTTTCTGTCAGTGTATCATGGTCATTTCTCTTGACTGTGCATTTGTTTGTTGACATTGATTTCCATTCCAGGTCTGATTTTGATGCTCCATTGATTTCACTGACCCTCTAGTAAGTTCTTCGTAGCTCCACTGACCGGTTTCATGAAGGTTTGTCACTTCTGGGGTGTTTCCTGAGTGCAGAGTTGAGGTACAGAGCGGGTACAGTCTGTCTTTCTCCTAAGTTACCCGATGTTGCTTTAAATGTGCTCTCTCAAGCACGTTTGAGGGTCTCAGCTTCACAGGAAGTTCTGTAGGCAACCACTGCACTGCTCTTGGTAGCAGAGCTGCACAGAGCGTGCTCATTTCCTTGGCCTCCCTCAGGCTTTTGGAGGCACAAGCAGCACCTGAGCAAACCCACAATGTCTTTTCGTGCGGTTTCACTCACAAAGCAGTAAAGAATGGGATCAGCAATGCAGTTCAGACTTGTCAAGGCCTGTGTGACCCTGTAAACCTTATACATGAACTGCAAAAGCTGTGGGTCAGTGGTGCGATATTCCTTAATGCTGCGGATAAGCAAGACAACGTGATAAGGAGTGAAGCAGACAATGAAAGTAACTGTGATGTTCAGAATAAGTTTCCTCACTTTTTTTTTCTCTTCATCTACAGTGGCTTGGTTATACTTCACCACTTGGTAGATTTTATGGTAGCAAAACAGAATTATCACCAGAGGGGCCAGGTACCCCGAGCAGACGCGGAATAAATTTACCCATATCTGCCACTCTTCCAGTGGGTATTTATCATAGCATAACGTATGGTTAGTGAAATGGCAGTGATCATTGAATACATCTTTGTACATCAATATGACTGAATTCAAGATGCTTTCCAGAAGCCAAACAGTTAGGCTGAGAAGCAAGGAAAATCTTCTTGTGCGGAACTGCTGGAGCTTCAAGGGGTGAACTAGTGCCAGGTACCTATCAATAGAGATGCAAGCAAGGAATGCGGTGCTGGTGTAGAAATTCATGTACATGAGGAAGGCAGAAATCTGACACAGCAAGGCAGAGAGCCTCCAGTTATCTCCATTCCAGGCATAATCAATCCACAGAGGCAGAATCAGAGAGTACAAGAGGTCAGCCAGGGATAGGCTGAAGAGGTAGACCGCTAACTCGTTCTTCTTCCTCACCTGAATGCAAGAGGCATAGAGGGATATGCAGTTGATGGGGATACTGATCACCATCACAACGCTGTATACCAAGGGAAACAAATACTTATCCAGGGTGTAATTGTCATGGCAATCAGTGGTATTGGTTGGGAACCCCATTAGTATCTTCGGGCCAGTTCCAGCCTGGATGCAATAAAAAACGCTCTGCAGTTTGTTGGGTTGTCATCTGTTAGTTCTTCAGGAGCTGGTTGGTGAGATTCCAGCCTTCTGTTACCAAAAAGGAAAACATATCAGGTATAACAACATTTTTGTCTGTTTTTATGAGCCTGTTTGGTGGGTGTGGGGTTTTTTTTTGAAGAAAGAAACTGTGTTTGTAGGACATCAAAGGTTCTAAACACTTCTGGAGGAAAACATACATAGGAACACAAATGTCTAAGGTGGTCAAGGTCAGTCAGAAGCATGCTACTCCAGCAGAAGCAGGATAAGTAGCTAAGACACTTCCAGATGGGTAGGGTTCTGCAATCCCAGGTCTTTCTTCTGTGAAAGACAAAGGGGATCAGAAAGTGCACCACATTATTATTTTGGTGAGCAGAATTGGGTGGCCAATCCTATGGCCAATAGCCTCCTAAGTCAATGGAGAGACAAAGAGAGACAGCAATTCAGATGCCACTAGATGCTGGGATCTGCTCAGAAGAGGCAAATGTGTGGCTGCTATGTCTCCCTGTTGAGGGTTGCTCTATTGTCTTGTTGCATCCTCACACTTCCCCACTCTCCCTCCCCTTCTTTGTATGTGTTTGCCTAAGAACTTGCCACCCACTGTGGCTTACTGCACATCCCAGGAGCCCTCTTGTGAAACCTGGCAGGCTATTGGGTTCCTGCATACACAGGAGAATTTGCCAGGGTGTCACATGTGTGAGGTGGAGATGCTGAGTACATCTTTTCATTTACACTTCTTTCCTCTAAGAACTGCAGCTGCCATGCATGGGTTTATAAAACCATTATCAATGACATTTACCTGAGGCACGACCAGGGCTGTGGGTGCCAACAGCTTCAACATGAAAACACCAGTACAATGGCAGCCCTGACTAAAGCAGTGGTTCTGGCAGAACTGTGTGGGTCAATCTTGGAAGCATTTAGAGGAGCAAGGGTATACAACCCTAGATTCTACAGCTATGAGGCAGCTGGTACTCATTTCCTATATCACAGCTCTGACACACACATTGCACAGAGTAATTCTCTTCCCTAAAGATTTAATTGTTAAATCCAGGAAATATGAGAATGGGAAATACTTGTTGTGGTCCAGTTCTACTGCCAAATACAGTAACTGCTTCAGACACTGACACTGATAACTCATCTGTGGTTTTAGTCTAGACTGCCTGCAGAGGAGATGAAGAGGTTGTAGACAAGAGTTTGTAAGACAGTATTATCTGCAACTGTTCCTACATCAGAAACAGCTCATACTGAAGAGAACTTGGGTGCAGGGATTTTCCCATGTGGTAGGCAAATTCATTCTGCTTTTTATGGCTTTGATGTGTGTGTGTGAGTAGGTTTGTGGGTTTGAAAGAGAAACCTAGGTAGGTTTATTGCCTGTGTTGAGAGGTTATTACATGGCTCTCTTTTCCAAAAAAACCCACTCCCTAACTTTCATGCACATTCAGAGAAAGGAACAATGACAGAACTATTCAGAAAGCACATCTTTCATTTTACCAGCTACTGCTTTATTTTATCAAGTTGGGTAACTTTTCACAGTTAGAGCTAAATTCATTTACAGGCATAAAAGGCAGGGAAAGTTCTTGAGAAAGACTTGCCCATATTGTCCAGTATTGAGCAGTGTTACTTACATGATGACTAATTTAAAACAAAAATGTGGTGTCTATATGTTAGACAAACATAAGGTACCTGCTTTTCAGTGTGGGTTAATAAACCCACACAGTAAATAGGGCACAGTAAGCTTACCAGTATAGATAAGCATCACAAATTAAAAATCTAGCTCTAGAAATTGGATGCCAGGGCTTTGCTGACCCACTTCTCATCAAAATCAAAGCAAAACATATGCAGACTGACCAGATGACTAAAAGATAAAAACCCACCTCTTCTTCTAAACACATTTTAGCATCTCTTTTCCTATCACAGGTCTATTCATGTCTGAGAGGGAAACATGCCCTTTCAGAAGCCTGTGTAGCAAGTGTATGAGGCAGTGTTTGTTAGTCGGGTGACTGAGAAACTGGAATTCCTTCTCCCTCCCCCACAAACTCTTTCTCCATTGTTAGTCAACTTGTTATACTACAGACTCATCATCCTTACAAGCTCCCGGCTTGTCCCCGTGTTACTCACAATAGCTCCTGCTCACAGTTCTGGTTATCAGCTCTCCCACATCTAGTCACAGACCAACACAAGCAATTTTCTTCATGCCAACCACCTTTTTCTTCTGCAGCTTTCTCTTTTTGCCTCATTGTTTCGAAAAGTTTCGCTCTGTTGATCCCACTGGTCACAAGGTAAAAACACTTGCCTGAATAAACCACATCTCCCTTGGGGCAAGACTTTGCTCTTCTGCCATCTGCCTGAAGGAACCAACTTTTTAAGATGTGACTGGGTAATGGCAGGCTGGGGACACTGAAGATGGGATTCAAAGAAGACTGTAGAGACTACACAAAATTTACCCCCTCAGCAATTCTTTCTGTCCTTAATGTTCACAGGTCTAAATTTGCTTTTATTTTTAACTACTATGATCAATAGTTTCTATGAACAAAGCCTTGTCTGTCTAAAATTCCCCAGGTAATGCATGTCCCAGCTTTGATGACAGGTTGATGACACATACATGAGGACATGCTTTCAATGAGAATAACAAGAAGTGTGTCATTCTGGCACATAGCCATGACCTATAGTGAAGTGTGTCAAAGAGGCAGCACATGAAGCATCCTGCGATGCATGCTGCAGTTGCCTGCACAGAAACTTAGAAGCAGAAAACACTGTTTTGCCCTGATTACACCCATTACAGTTACTCAGGGCCTTATATCAGGGGAAGTGGTCCCTATCATACTTCCTTGCTTAGCTGTTTTTCTGATAATTAGGACTACAGAGTGCAAAATAATTTGCCTTACCTGAATTCAGGATCTGGTTTCCCTCGCCTACTGAGTATTCCTGATGGCTTTGCACAGGAAGATGCTTTCTGGCTTACAGCTACCCTAAAACACAATGTTTGATCATTTTCCCCACCAATTCTTCATTTTCTTTTCTAAAGAAACACCAAGGGATTTCTGGTTAATGATATAGTCTAATCATTTGACTTTCATAAAGCAACTGACTGTGACTAATTGTGTAGACTTGTGACTTTACTAGACTTATGATATCAAAGGTGTTTCTAATGAAAAAAAAATATATCTCAGGGGTTAATTTTGTCTTTTACTGACAATACTCAATGATTATCATTGCCCCTGTTATTTTGCTATTCTGTTTTTATTTTGTTTTTATTTATTTTACATTTTCTTGTAGAGAAAACCTGCTGTACAAGAACTCTGAAAAAATAAAGTGCAACCAGCAGTCAGGCATGACATGCAGAGAAAAGGACCAGCAAATGTTAGGCTTCAAGTAAGGTATGTCAACAACCTGAAAAAGGAGCCTTGTGCCAGTTTCTGGAGAAAAACACTCATTACATATTGTATTTGTATTAAGCCATTTCTACAGTATCTGTTTCAGATTCAGAGAGCTCTACGTGGTCTCTCCATTTATGACATTTTGAAATTAACAAAGTATAAATGCTTCATGAGCACAAACACGTAATTATATTCCATACTCTTACTCCATAAACAACTTCCTAGTGGGAAAATTGAAGAGTCTTTTTTATTTTTCAGATTAATTAATTCTGCTATAGTTTGGGAAATTAGGAAAGATGAAGACCATGAGGATTTTATGTTATTAACAGAAAAGTTTGGTGATTCATTTAAAAAAAAATTTAAAAATCTTCCTTTTGCTAATAAACACCAGCTTAATCTTGGAAACATCTGCAACTGATACATTTCACCTTTTATTTCAAATTAAAGTTCATAAAAGGAAAAAACCTGCTGTAAGGAGTGTTCATTAAAATGTGGTAAGCTTTTGCAAGTACTTTGCTTTTTAGGTAAGTTTCAGGGGAAGAAAGCAATGTTGCATGAGCTAGGTCTGTGCAGTAAGGGTGCTACTTTGCATCAGCCATAAGATGGAAAGGCACCTTTTTCTTGCTTGCTCTTTTCTCACTTTCTTTTTTTCTCTCAAAGCAATTTCAACAAAGTAGATTGCTGTGTGGTCTCAAAATGTTATAGTGCCAAGCTGTTTTCCTCAAGCACATGGAAATTCCATAGTTGCATCTTTTTCCCTGATGGGCAGATCTCAAAGCCTTAATTCTGAAATAGTTGCATCTTTTTCCCTGATGGGCAGATCTCAAAGCCTTGATTCTGAAAATGTCTGTAGTTTAGGAGGAGTTGACACATGCCTTCCAGTAACATGGACATTTCTGCTTAAAATGAACAGCATTTTTCCTCACGCAGCATTCAATTTCACTCATAGGTCTCCCAGATTCTGCAGAGACTCCGACAGGTCAAAAGGAGCTCAGTCCTTTTAACTCTGAGATACATTTATAGACTGTTTTATAGAGCATAAAAATCCTGTTAGCATGAGCAAATAGGAAAAGAAGTTATGCTTTTTAGGATGTAGGCCACACAGGTGAGCATTAGTTTGCTACATCTTTATGTGCGTCACATTTTCCTCTGTGCAGTCCAAAATATTATCATGTACATACTTGGTATTCTAAGAAGCTACTTTTAGCACAGCTTATTTTTATGCACAGTGTATATTCATATAAATAGCACTGAGTACCTTGTTAGTGCAATCAAACATTAAACAACAGGAATAGAAGAGGTACAAGAACCCCCCGTGAAGACTTAGGGCGTTTTTTGCAGTGAAGATAGGACAGCTCAGAATCCTTAAAATTCACCCCCAAATACTGTTGTTCTCCATCCTTCTTCCCCAAGGAACAGGTATTTTGATCATGGCAACACCATTACACCAGTAAAGCAATCCTAATTAGATCTTTTGATGTCATTTCTCCTTCTGCCTCGTGTTTCAGTTCTGCTGGGGAGGGGTGAACTACTCCTTCTCCCAAAGCCATCTTTTTCAGCCCCTTTTGAATCCCTTCTTTTGTGTTGCACGGTGTCAGCACGACATGAATGGAGAGCCAGATTGAAACCTGTAGCAGAACACAAGCTATGTACCTGACTTCTTGCATTGTGATCACTTACCTAGGCAGCCATGTGTCCCCCCCAAGTAGCAGCTTCACTGTGATGCCATCGGTAGTGTCACCCGTGGCAGCTTCTGAGAAGAAAAACGGCTTAATCATACAAAGCAACAGGAAGCTGCTCTTGGATACACCAATGAGGCAGCAGCTCACATGTAGCTTGCTTTTTTTTTAATCCTCTTTTTTTAATGGTTTTTTTTATGCCTTGTTAATGTAAACTTTACTGTGGGAAAGAGAGCAACACAGTTATGTAGAGGGATAAGCGAGGCATAGTACAAACCTTGGTAAAGCTAGGCATACTTTTAGGAAGTTTGTGAAAGTTTTATTGAAAATATTGCCTAATGACATGAATGGACTACATTACAAACCTCTCATCTAGGACACAGGGCATTCTGCACAGAAACCACAGGAATAAAATACTGTGAAGTGTATATATATTTATCTGACTTTACTTCTCGATGTTCAAAATACAACATCTTTTTTTTCACTGAAGGACTCAGCACTTGCTTTTGACAACAGGTTTATTACAGAATCAGCTAAGGATCCACCTAAGAAAAGCCCATAAAAATAGGTCATAAGGACTTTGTGAGTGTCTGCAAAAAAGAATTATTTTCAGAATTTGTATTGCTGTTCTGGTTTTTTCTGTTTGCCTGCTGATGGGAGGGAGTTTGTAGGCAGTTCTAGCTAACAAAGGGTAACAGAATTATATGCACTGCAACAGGTTGCATATTTCTATATTTTTATATTTATATATATATTTTTATATATCTATTTATATTTATATATATATATATTTATACAAAATGAATCTGAGGTTGGACGTGGCTTTCACAGGAGTGATTCTTTAAACACATAATTCTATTCAGTTGGCCAGGTGGTAAATTGTTCCATAAGCATAGTTTCTCTCTTCCCTCTGTGATGAGAATAATTGCTTGTGCACTTTGGGGTTTTTTTTTCTTAAATTCTGTTTGAAACAATTAAATTCTGCTTCTAAGAACCTGGTAAATGTACATTGATTGGGTAATACAAACACTAGCTGATCTGAAAGGAGAAACGAAACAAATGAGAAAACTTCAATGCTCTAAAATAGGACATGCTGGCTGACTGACTTCCTTGAGAACAAAACCAGGCAGTTCTATAATGTTAACCACCAGATGAAAAGATTTGGTTCCTTCTTTTTTCCAGCCACAATACGACAGGAAGGTGATTGTCCCTCTCTATTCTGCCCTCCTGAGGCCCCATCTGGAGTCCTGTGTCCAAAGCTGGGGCCCCCAATACAAGAAAGATGTGGGACTGTTGGAGAGGGGTCAGAGGAGCCACGAGGATGCTCAGAGGGCTGGAGCAGCTGCCCTACAAAGAGAGGCTGAGGGAGCTGGGCTGGTTCAGCCTGGAGAAGAGAAGGCTGTGGGGGGACCTCATTGCAGCCTGCCAGTCCCTGAAGGGAGCTTATAAGCAGGAGGGGATTCAACTTTTTAAAAGGGCAGACAATGGCAGGACAAGGGGGATGGATTAAAGCTAATGGAGGGAAGGGTTAGATTAGATCTTAGGGGGAAGTTTTTTACAGAGAGAGTGGTGAGGGGCTGGAACAGGCTGCCCAGAGAGGGTGTGGGTGCCCCATCCCTGGGGGTGTTCAAGGCCAGGTTGGATGGGGCCCTGGGCAACCTTGTGTAGCTCCAGGCCTGAGGTTGGTGTCTCTGCCTGTGTCAGGGGGGTTGGAGCTCTGTGATCCTTGGGGTCCCTTCCAACCCAGACCATTCTGTGATTCTATGACTTTTTCTTCCGTTTTATCTACTGTTGTGCTTTTATATGATGCCTAAATATTCAAATCATTTTATATTTATGCTCATTCCTGAAATGGTATCATAGTTTGGGGAAAGGGAGGCTTTTTAGCAACTTGAGTGGAAGTCAGGTTACGTTAATTTATAAAATAAATTTCAGTCAAACCTTTACTGAGAAAAAAACCCCAAAAAACCAAACCCAAAACCTTCTCTGGGAGAAAAGCTGTTAGACAAAGACCTGTTTTATCCCTTTCCACCTCCCATTTCCTAATATGGTACCTACTAAGAACATGGTCTGATGAACTGGTTCTGCTGTTCTGGTGAGGGTTGCTGTACTTTACTGAAGAAAAATCAGTTCTTGTCCTTATTAGAAATGAAGAAATATAGTTCATACATTTCTACAGTTCTTCACTGTAATAACTAATCGAGTGATTGAAGAATTAAAGGAAGGAAGATGATGCTTTTTATGAATTTTACACATTCTGGAAGTAAAGGTATAAGCAGAAACTCTTGATTTGAATTGGAACAGCAGCACACTTTTTTTTCTTTGCACATACACAGCATCTGAAATTGGTCATCTCAGAACAGCATGTATTTTTGGGTTGGCTGAGGTTAAAGTACTTCCAAGAAAGAACAACTGAAATAGAAAATCATTAACAGTGGAAAATTATCTGCAAAAGAAGCAATGAATATTTTCTTTAGTCCTCAATCACTTTTTGTTGTATTTGGGTTAACAAAAGGTCCAGATCACAGGTCCTTGGGTCATGGATAAAACAGTAAAGAAAAAAACAGGTAAAAAGCAAGGCTGAGATTCCTAACTCAAAGTTCTCACAGTCTCACCAAAATACCCTCTTCCTTCTACCAAAACATTGTAAGAATGTTTTTCTCTACCAGATGAAGAGAGGAGGCCCTAAGCACATGGCAGCATGGAAATGCAAGTTTTGAAAGCTGACAGTTTTAAGGTCTTATGAGTGAAGAGACTGAATTCAGCAGCTGAAGCCTTTTACCTGGAATAAAAGGATGCATTTATTTAAGAAAATTAAAAGATTAACCAGTTAATAATTCATGATGGTTTTGCAAACCTTCCAGGTATGCAAAGCTGTGAAGTCTGCTGGATCAAATGTGAATTAGGACCAGGAGGATAATTCTACCTTTGCCACTGACTCACTGTAGCGTTGAGGAAGTCTCTGTCCTTAAGCGTGTCATAATGTCATTGTATAGCTCATTTGGGTGTGAGCAGGTTCATTAGTTAATGCTTGATATTGCTGTAAAGTGCAAAATGTTTTGTGTTTGGTATTGTTATTAAAAAAGAAACAAACAGGAAGCGTCAGTCAGGTAATGTCATCACTGAGACATGGACAAGAGAGGCAGTGGCTTGAATAACAGCATTCTTTATGGACAGAAACATGTAAAACCTGGGCTTTTCCACGGCTCTAACTCTGCCCACATGACATCACTGGTGCTTCAGTCCTCCTTTGAGCACATGGAACGCTGGCTCTGTAAAAGACTGAGGTCAGCAGACGGACAGTTCTCCTTTTGGAATTTTTATAGGATAATCACGCTAATCGCCAACCTCCTTATTACTTTTCCTCTGAGCCAAATGCTTTTATGAATTGGAGCCTGAGGCAACACGGCAGCTCTTTTAACATGTGCCTCAATCCCAGCTGCTCCTATTTTCATGCAGCTGCCCGGCAGCAAAGGATGTACAAGAGAAAGGCTCGTTCAGCATTGCTGGTTGAACGACGCCAGTTTTAGGATCCCTCTTTGGCTCCTGCGGGCCCAGCTGAGGATGGAACTGGGGCCACCTTGGCTTCCCGGGGAAGCCCTTGTGGCTGCCAGCCTGCCTCTGCCAAGCGAGGGACTCTCTGGGCCTGGCCCTGTGCCCTCCTGCCACTCCCAGCTACGCTGCTTGATCCTGTGCAAGCGATCAAAGGTCTTTCTCACAACGCCTTGGGGGTTTTCTCCTTCAAAGGGCCGGGTTTTGCTACTTTTACGAGGGAGCTGGTGGCAGTCTGAGAGCAGGGCAAAGCTAGGCAACCGGCTGCTGGATGCCGCTCGGGGCCGGGAAATGAGAGATTCCTTAGGAAACACCAGTTCTTGCCCAGGAAATCTGCCATTCCTTGCCAGTGGCCCCGAAAAAAAGGCTGCTTTGGTGCAGGTCTCAAAACCCGCCGCATGAAACGCAATTTCGCTGTGTGTCCGCAGAGAAACTCTGTGCGTTTGTGCCTCCCGCACCTCGCCTCCCAGCACAACTGAGCTTTCCCATAGCCAAGATGGGTCCGTGGTGGCTTCACTCGCTGTTTACCGCCCAATTCCAACATGGCGGTGTACTCCGCGCCCGCTGAAACTCGCCTCGCCCTTTCTCAAAATGGCAACCGCTAGCTTCAGCCCCGGAGGGGGGGCGTGCCTGTGAGGGCTGTAAGCCCTTCGTGTTTCCCTTTAGCAAAATGGCTCACGCCCCGCCCCCCCCCCAGGTGACTGCCAGGTCGCGTGGTCACGTGACCCGCAGAGCCGGGTAAAGGCGAGTTGCTGTAGGGACGGGGCTGCGCGGTGCGCGGAGCAGACGGGATGTGGTGCGCGGGTCTGCTGTGGGGGTGGCTCCTGCTTGGCTGCAGCTGGGGTCTGGGGCCCCTCAGCCTCTGTGCCGATGCGCTCTCGATGGCTACCTACGTGCTGGACGATGCCGGCGGGCTGGGCAGGCAGTTCGACGGGATCGGAGCTGTCAGCGGCGGCGGGGTGAGCGGTGCCGGCGGGCGTGGGGGCTTCTCCGGTGCTGTAGTGCTAATCCTCTCCTCGGGGCGTCGG
>VZTU01002290.1:0-22731 GCA_013400835.1 Zapornia atra | reverse complement strand
AGGGGTGCGGAGACCTGAGTGAGTGTCTGAAGGGGGGTCCTGGAGGCGCTGAGGAGAGCAGTGCAGGCAGTGGTCCTGGCTGCGAGGAGAGCTGGAGCCGGGCCCTGCTTCGTGCCTGTCCCTGGGCAGCTGCATAGCGGCTCCTTCTCGTCCCTCAGCTCACTGTTCTAAGGGCCACCCGCGTACAGGTGCCTTCGGAGGAGCGCTATGCCAGGGTGGGGTTGTTTTTTCGTAGAGGGGCTTCCCGGCTCCTTTGTAAAGTGCTGGGTGAGCCAGCAGCCAGCTGTGTGCTTCCCTGTGGTCCATCATGCGGAGCCACGAGATCCAGCCAGTTCTTGCCCTCTCTTGGACCTGCTGAGTTGGTGTCCTTCCCCTCTGGCCTGCGTGCCCTGTGAGCTCCTGTTGAGCCAGAGCAGGGAGATTCGAGTAGAGCCGGAGAAATGGTGCTGGGAGGGAGCTGTGTCCTGCTCGCATTAAGTCTGTGAGATCTTTGTTCTCTGGACTCTCTGCAGTAAACTGCAAAGGTAACCAGAGTAGGAAAGCAGAAATGCACAACTGAAGGGCTAGGTAAGAGTTCTGTAAGGCCTCAACTGACCTCCTGGTCATACAATTGTTTTGGTAGGTTTATTAGCTCTGTGAAAGTCCTAGACTGATAAGCCAAGATGTAAAAACCTAACTTCCAAACATCTAAGCACATTTCCTTGTTTTCCTTGTATTTTAGGCCACATCTAGACTCCTGGTGAACTATGAAGAACCTTATCGCTCCCAGATTTTGGATTATCTGTTCAAGGTAAAGTCGATCTCACTGACACAACAATGTCTAATTTAATGCAGAATCTTGTGTATGTTCAGTGACATTAGGTAGAGGACCAGCTTGTATGTTCAGTGACATTAGGTAGAAGACCATCTTGTAAAGCATTTACTTTAATCTTGATTTTTTTATCATAGCCTTAAACTTTAGCTCTTGTTTTTTTCACAACCAGCATGTTGTTCAGGAGCCTATTTCTTCAAATAATGATGAAAATTCCTTTTATGTTTCCACAGTATGTTTTAACAGTACGTTTTCAACATATTTTGATCATCTGTGGGGGTTCTTAATGATGATTGAATCATTTTTGTGGCTAAAATGAGGGGGTTAGCTATTCATAGTGATTGCAGGAAGAGGATCTTTGAGACAGTTTTGATTTATTACTTTTTTGGAGTACAGATAGGTTTACATAATATGAAAACGAGCCTGCAGCCTGCATCATTTCAATAGCACATCTATTCCAAACTAGCTTCAAGTGTAAGTGCAGTTACTCTAGAAGGTATGTGAATGTTACTGTTTTGTAAGGTGCTTTGGTTTAGCCAGTGTAACCTGTGGAGTTACCCAACTTAATGTATATGGTGAGATTATTGGACAGTAATAACTTGTTTAGCTTTTGGCACTGTAAATTACTCTGGAAGAGGATGTAATGTCACTTTCAAGTACTGTAATCCAGTTGGCTGGAGGGGATTAATTTACTGAGCAGTTCAAAGAATTGGTTTTCAAGAGTAGAAGAGTAAGGTATGTTGTGTAACTGGGGGATCAAAACCTTTGCTTTTTGGAGACTGAATCTGTGTGTTAAAACTACAAGTTTCCTGAAGGAATCACTAGGCAGGCTGTGAAAGGAAAAGCTAGCTGAGAGATCATGGTTTTCAAAGAATTTTTGATGTGTTCTTTTACCAGAACCTCCTAGGCTGTTGTGAGATACCTAGGAGGGGTATACCTTGTCTTGTTCTCCTTGTCTTTTAATGTCAGTCGACTTTCATGATGAAGATGGGAGAAAAAAAAATGTGTTAAAAGATTAAAATAGGAAATATCAGGAAGAGAATAGTGAATTTTGAATATTTGCTTCTTGTTTAAAAACCAAAAGAAATCCAAAACTTGTAAGCCAAGCAAGCTATCATCTATGCATCATTGCAGCAGATTTTTTTTTAAATCAAACTCTATTCTCACATCTTAAACCTTTCCCCCTTTTTTTTTTGGATGCCAACATTACACTTGGGCTATTCCACAGAGGAGGTCAGCTCATTACTGGTTATTAAAATAATGATTAGTTGTAACTTCTGGCTTGAGCAACTTTTAAGCCACCAATGACTGGAAGAACATACTGGGAGCAGTTATCACCTGTATGAGCTGAATTTTTTTTACTGTGCTTCACCAGTCAGATGCCAGGGATGAGGTTAGTGGAGTAGGTAGCCATTGGTTTCCAGTGTGATGTTCTTTCCTCTCTTGCCTTTCTCCCTGTAGGTAGCAGATTATTACTGCCCTGTATGTGTACTCTTTCACATGAGCAGTGTTAGTTACACCAAAGAGTAAATTATTTACAGAAATATTAACTCCAATAACTTGATTTTTAAAAGAAAACAAACTTGACTTGTAATAACAGTAAAAATACAGGTTTGTTCCTGATATAGCCCATGTTCTACTTTGAATGCTTTAAGTACTTTCTTGAGCATAACTAGTGTGAAATCTACAGTTGTGGGGAAGTATCATTAATGGTGCAAGAGTTAGTGAAGCTAGAGATAAGTATGATCTTTCTTTTGCTCAATTTCCTTTTGAAGCAGAATTTTGCATAATCTCTCAATGCATCTAAAAAAAGTATGGAAATATTAGCATCCTCAAAATTTTACACTTATTTATTGCATTCTTCTTGTTAACAACAGGATTCTGTGTTTGTTTTTTTCCTGTTTATTCTCTTTTTCTAGCCAAATTTTGGTGCTTCTTTACATATCCTCAAAGTAGAGATTGGAGGTGATGGACAATCAACAGGTATGGAGCCTGCTTGAGCAGGGTTTAACTTCTCTCTGGAGCAATGCTCTAAGTAGTGTGTCCTGCACATGTCACTGCAGCTGAATCGTGGAGCTGCATTCTGGGGCTCTACTGAGGTTACAGTCTGCCAACTTGTAAAAGAGAATATGTGTGAAATATGTGGAGATGGTTCTCACTAACCTGTGGTTAATGGGTGTCATTCCAGACCAAACGAGTTCTTTTGTTCCCCAGAGTTAGGGAAGCTCTGGCAGCTTTCTGAGTTGCAGAGTGTTTCTCAAACCAAGTTTTGCAATACAGACTGTGGAACCTGTGTAGGTCTGTGTAGTCGGTACCTTAAAAGCATGAAGAAGCAAAGGTAGCTGGTCAGAAGCAATTATGTTTCTTTGGTTTAATGAGCTGCTACAATCCACTGGAGTGTCATTGCCTGACAGTAGGCACTATTTATTTTCTTTTCTTAGAATCATAGAATGGTCTGGGTTGGAAGGGACCCCAAGGATCACAGAGCTCCAACCCCCCTGCCACAGGCAGGGACACCAATCTCCAGGCCTGGAGCTACACAAGGTTGCCCAGGGCCCCAGCCAACCTGGCCTTGAACACCCCCAGGGATGGGGCATCCACCCTCTCTCTGGGCAGCCTGTTCCAGCCCCTCACCACTCTCTCTGTAAAAAACTTCCCCCTAAGATCTAATCTAACCCTTCCCTCCTTTAGCTTTAATCCATCCCCCTTGTCCTGCCATTATCTGCCCTTTTAAAAAGTTGAATCCCCTCCTGCTTATCAGCTCCCTTCAGGGACTGGCAGGCTGCAATGAGGTCCCCCCACAGCCTTCTCTTCTCCAGGCTGACCCAGCCCAGCTCCCTCAGCCTCTCTTTGTAGGGCAGCTGCTCCAGCCCTCTGATCATCCTCGTGGCTCCTCTGAACCCTCTCCAACAGCCCCACATCTTTCTTGTATTTTCTTTTCTGCATGGCCACAACTGCCAGTGAAGATGTCATCATGTGATTTGCCTAGCCTACTATATTTACACATAGGAGAAGTTCTTTAGTAACTGATTATGATCAGAAGCTGAGAAGCAGTAGCAAGACTGGAGTTTTTATCTCTCTCTTTTTCTTTTTTTTTTCTCCCTAGAACTAAATCTTGGTCATGTTAAGAATAGACTTAAAGCAAACTGAGTTAATAAATAGAAAGCAGAGCATCTGTTTGTGGCATTTTATACTAAGTGGTGGCATTATAATAAATTGCTGGTTAGAAGAGAATGGAGTTGTCTTCAGGCATGCACAGACCTCATCAAACACTTGCTACTGGCTAAGGGGATGGTTATATGTGTGATGGCTTTCCACTAATCATAGAATCACAGAATGGCATGGGTTGGAAGGGACCCCAAGGGTCACAGAGCTCCAACCCCCCTGCCACAGGCAGGGACACCAACCTCAGGCCTGGATCTACACAAGGTTGCCCAGGGCCCCATCCAACCTGGCCTTGAACACGCCCAGGGATGGGGCACCCACCCCCTCTCTGGGCAGCCTGTTCCAGCACCTCACCACTCTCTCTGTAAAAAACTTCCCCCTAATATCTAATCTAACCCTTCCTTCCTTTCGCTTTAATCCATTCCCCCTTGTCCTGCCAAGATGCATATGTCTTAATGTGCTACACTGCAGCTCTTATTCTGACCTCAGAGATGGGATCTGGAGGCTGAGTTTGGAATTGTTCCAGGTCTCTGACAAACAGAACTTGCAAACAGTCCAGTGTTAGTAAGGTTAAAAAAAAAAAAATAACAAAAAGCCTATTTTCTGTAGTGAAATGTTCTGTTCCAACATGCTTCATTTAAAAAGTCTCTTCAGAAGAGATCTGTGGAACAGTGAGGTATATAGAAGCATAACAAAAGTAATTGCTGCAGTTGTGTGCACAAGCTATTAATTGACTCTTGTGTGTAATGGCTTGCCAGGGAACACTGGTTCTTTTGCACCTTTCTAGTTCATTTACCTTTGAGGGAATTAAGTGCATAGCTTTCAGTTTCAAAATCTATTCCTGCAGTCATGGAACACTATGGAAATGATAAATTACACCTTTTACTGTTTTTAAAAAAAACCCATCTTTTTCCCATCACTGAAAAACTTCCTGGCAGTTCCTTTCTTCCCTCCCCCTGGACTTGTCTTGCACAGAAGAAACAAACTAACAAACTATAACCTTCTCTTGTTTGCTTTTCAATTTAGATACAACCTTCTTCTGCAGAAGTATTTGGGACTTTTTGGTTGTGGGTTTTGGTTTGTTTTGGCTCTTTTTTTTTTTAACTTCTTGATCTTAATGTAACTTTTCTAGTGGCTGTTGGGACCAAGGTAATCACAAATATCAATGTAGTATTGTAGCTAGGAAAAATCTAATGTCAAAAGCAGACATAGTCCCTTAAAAGTGAAAGATGCTAAATTTATCCTCTATGAAAGATGCTAAATTTATCCTCTGTTAATAATCTAAGATTGATGGGTGGCAAGCCTTGCATGTGCCCTCCCACTGCTCTTTTTGCTCTGAAACACATACCAGAGCACGTGTGAGGCATGCTGGAGGTATGTGCTGGCACGCTGTGGCAGTGAGCAATGCAGAAAGCCTGGTGACAGCTGATGACACAGAAGGTAATTGTGAGCTCCCTGCTTCTCTCCTTCCTAGATGGCACTGAGCCCTCCCACATGCACTATGAGAATGATGAGAACTACTTCCGGGGCTACGAGTGGTGGCTGATGAAAGAAGCTAAAAAGAGGAACCCCAATATTAAACTGATTGGTAAAGTGCTTCAAGCTTTGTGTTTTAAATGCTTTCCCCCCACCCTAACTAAATTACACATATGACCCCTGATTAGCTTATTCACTTTAATTTGCAGATGCCTTTGTTGCCTGCTATTTGGTGAGCTTGCCTTGCTGTGTCACTGGAACTCAGGGTGGTTTAGAGTAGCACATGTCACAGGTAGCATAACAGGGATGTATGCAACAAGTCACACAGAATAAGAAATGATGCTCTACTAGTTTACCTGTATCTAGTAACATTGCTGCTTAGTGTCACAGCATATAGAAATCATTTATGATAGCTGAATTCTAAACAATAGAGTAAAAAAGAAAATGAAGGGATAAAGTAAGCTTACAGCAAGTATGCACCTGTGAAACTTAACATGCACTAAATTTAATTATATGTTCTTATTGCAAACCCTCCCTGCTGTAGTGGTTCTTGTCTTCTGATTTGCCTTGTGTGTGTAGCTGAGTTGTAAGAGGACTTTCCTGTCTCACTGTTCTGATTGTGGGTCCTATGTGTGCTGTGTCAGTACAGCTGTGGCATGCTAGATTTGAGGTAAAATGCTTTCCAAATGTAGCTTGTGTGAAACAAGGTAAGAAATCTATCAGTTAAACAGTATCTAATCTCATCTCTTCCAGGGACCAGGCTTTGCCATATCCAGCCACAAGACATCTCTTGGTGTAGGATTTGCTAGTCAGGTTGTTAGACAGGCACTGTGACAAACAGCAAGCTTCCCATACATGACTAATAATGATTATTAATAACCTCCCTCTTTTAGATCAAGCTCTCAACAAAGGAGGGAGGGCTTGCCTTTGAATTAGACTATAGTATCTTACACAAACTCAGCTGAAGGTTTAGCAGTATCTGGTTATGTTAATTTATTGTTCTTATTTGCTACAAGAGCCAGTAAACAGCTGAGACTTGGAAATGCTTTTTCATGATCCTGATCTTCCTCTATTATGCTCAGATCATCACTTCTGAAATTCAACACAGGAGATCAACAATTTTTATACTACAGTATTAATCCTTTGTCTACAACTGTAAACTTTTCTCCTAAAATCTTTGGAATTTAAAACCTGTTAGAGCTATTAGCACACAATGGAAGATTATATGTAATTGTTCTCTAGCAATGAAGGTTTCCTAACTTAAAAAAAGAAAGCTATTAAAAAGCACTGCTGTTAATATACTTGATCACAATTTATATTATAGCATGCTCCCCAGTTAAATAAGGTATATTTCATTGCCTTTTGTAGAACTATGTGAATTTGAAGTGCATATCTGCTCCTTCATTTTAGGTAGAACAAAGCTTGCTCTTGAACCTCACAGAGTAATGTGGACCAACCACTTATTGTTTGTTTTTCTTCTCTCTTTCCAGGATTGCCATGGACATTTCCAGCGTGGGTAGGGAGGGGTGAAAACTGGCCCTATGACTACCCAGATGTCACTGCCTACTATGTTATTTCTTGGATATTAGGAGCTAAACAGTATCATGGTTTGGACATTGATTATATTGGGGTCAGTACAGAAAAATCTCTCTATTTTATCTACCTTCATTCCTACATCTTGGTCATGTCTCTTTCCAGGTCACTGTTTTACTGAGATCTACTTTTTAATTCTGATTAAGAAAATGTGTGGCTAGGATTCATCTAAAATCAGGTCCTTTCTTTACTGAAACACTTCCTTTGGGCTTTTCAGTGTTTTAAGATGAGGCAGTTAAGTGCAGAAAAGCTGAAAGTCACTTCAGCAGTTCAGAGCAAAGCTTCTGAAATGGATTCCCATCCCTCAGAGGAAGTCTGCCCTTGCCTCTGTAATGTAGGAGGGTATATCTGATGCCTTGCTGCCCGGTACGCATTCCCCCCTTGGTGTTGCTGACTTATCTGTGTTAGTCTTGTACTTTGGGTAACACAGTGATGCTTCAGCACTTCAACTGGGGGCACAGGGAGAGCAACTGCTGTTAAATTTTCTCCTTGCTATGCTCATGGAGGGTAAGTTCTGCACTTCACAGATCTGAGTAGTATCTGGTTTCTGTGTTGTTCCTTCACAGTGATTGATCTGGATTCTGTAGTTCTAAGAAAATAGAATTTCTGCTTCTACAGACAATGGGATGACATGGCATAATGTCTGAGTTCTTTGTGGGTATAATCTGAAATACAGGAAAGCAGTGAGGCTTCTGAAGGCTCAGAAACAATCAAAACAATTGAAATGCTGTTCTGATTTGACACTGTTAGCCTTTATTGCTCTTTTGGTTTGTAGCATGTTGATATATTGTTATTTGCTGTGTGAGGAAATGAGCCTTTCAGTAAGTAAATTTTTCATTGGCTCATTTCTGAAATCACATAGCACTTATGGAAAGATCTAGCAATATCAAAACCAAAAAGTTGTATCCCACCTGCAAGAAATTGTTTGTACATGGGTGGGTGATCTCCATCTACAAGGGGCACTTACACCTTTGGTGTCACAGTGTTCATGTTGTGAATAAAAGCAAGCAGGTTTCAGACTGTGCATTTTATTGGTGAGGGTATTTAGTAGAATGGAAACCCAGCGTTCCTGCTTTTCAGTTTTGAGCTGTGTTTAGCTTAAATACCCTTTCCATAAAAGATGGAAAGTCCAGAGAAGCACAAATGGGATCACTTTGTGTCTGGTTGCTTCAACAATGCTGGATCTCTCTTGTGTTCAAGGATGGATAAAGTCCTTTGTAAATGAGAAAGAACTGTGTCATTAAATAAAGCCCTGAAAGTGTAGGCAGTTGTTTGCTGCCTAACTTGCTCTAGCTCTCCTGTGTCAGTGTATGGCAGCAGGACCCATTCACTTGGAAAACGTGTGGGAGGCACAGTGTGTTTCCTGGTGATTGTTAAGGAACTGTCGACCCATTGGTGACAATGTGGTGTGTAACACTGCTGCCATTGTAGAACTCAAACAGCCCTAGCCTTCTTTTCAGCAGGAAGGCAATCAGTAGACCTTAGAGATAAGAAAACAAGCAGCTATTTTGTACTTGCATGCAGAATTTTCCTCTGAAGAGCTGATAGCAAAACCAACCAGAGTGCTTTCCTTTAGCAAACTGAAATCTTGGAGTTCATTAATGGATTGTATAGTCTTACATATACAGAAATGAAATATATCATTATGCCTTGACATATCCTGATTTTTCTAAAGGGCTTTTTACTTTTTCTTTGTAGATATGGAATGAAAGGACATTTAATAGCAAATACATTAAGGTATGTTGCTTCCTTCTTATTTCTCTAGAGTGAAATATTTGTCTTTGTTATCATATGTAAACAGTTGGCTTTTCTGAATTTGCCTAGAAAAGGGACCTCAATGCTGCAACTACTCCACTTCCTCATCTCCATTTTTTGTAGTTTCAGGCATGGAATGCTAACAGGATCCAACCTCTAGATCTTTTTGTTTGTGTCTGAAAATGTTACTTTGAACTCTCAAGTCTGTCAGTGTGTGCTAAATGTTCAGGATCTCTACATTTTAATGGAAGCTCCAGTTGATGCTACTGAGATCATAAAGTTCATCATCTTTATACTGGCTTGGCTATAGTTAGTTATAGTTAGTATAGTCCAAGATCTAGGATTACTTAAAATTCTAAGCAAAGTTCCAGTGGATGTAATACCCTTAAATTATTGCTTATAAAACCTCATGGAAAACATAATAAAGGCTCTGGTTTTAGTTGTGCAAAATTCAGTTGGAGGAACACAGTATTTCACATAACCAACCTTGAGATATCTCTAATACCTCTCTTTGCAGCCTGTCCCTGTTGCTTCCTTGGCCTTCTTTGAAAACTCACTTCTGTTTGTTATGTTATGTTGAACTGGAATCTTAATGAACAAAGGGGAAGCTCCTGCTTTCCTTGCTGCTGCTTTGAGGCTCAGAAGCATTAGCATTATCTCTTCTTAAAAGCAAGTTAGAGTTAGAGTGTGTAGAAAAACTCCTGGTTTTTATTTTTTAAATTTCAGAACTCAGCAGGAATTGGCTCCCATCTGCTTGAAGTTAGTCAATTAGTGGCTATTAGAAAAGTTCCAGTTCTTACAGTTTATGTACACTGCATGAGGTTAGGTGCATCATTTGTCCTTAGTGACTTGGGTAGTTCCTTTGCTCAGTAATGAGTTCTAGTAGAATTAAATGGCATATTACAGTTAAACTTGACATTGCAGTAAGAGCAAAAGAGTATCTGTAAGTACCTTTCATGAAGCTGGCATAGAAAGCTTTTTGGCTACTCCTGAAAATTGAGAATGCCCTCCTATAAAACTTTTCTTTAAAAAATTTTATCTCCTAGAATACAGAATTAGATGAATAACCTTTTATTTTAGAATTAGATGAATAACCTTAGAATTTTTTATTGCAAAAAATTCTATGATTTTTTTGCAGTGCTTTGACCAAGAAAGGGCAGGGAATGCTGGCAGAAAGTTCTCTGCTGGTTGTCTATCTTGTACAAAGAAAGAGGGATACCTTATATCCAGCTGCTTGGGCTTCTTGTTAACAAACAGCTTAATCAACCATGTATTTTAGATTGATTCATTGGGTCCACTGCCACCACAGTAACTTTGTTTCCAAGCCTTATTACATTAGACTAAATTTTGCTATGTGTACTTCACTCCTGACTAATTTCATTAAAGGAGCTTTCTAGACTCAATTTTGTAAGCTGGTAGGCAGTTGGTTCCTTTTGGACACACAGGCTCAACACTATAGAGCTTTTGGGTGACTTGCAAAATCACTTCCAGAGAAAACACAGATGCACTGAAGTGAGACACAACAGGGTATCTTGGCATCTGTGTTAAGGTGTCTTGTTTCTTTGGGCATGTTAAGTAACAAAACTGTGGTAGATGTGTAGATGCTTTAGATTTTGCTAGTGAAGCTACTTAAATCCCTGTCTAAACTTGTTCAGTAGGTGTGCTTATAATCCTCTTAAAATACTCCTTTCCAATGTGTGTTCAGCACAAAATAGAGCCTCACTTTTTTATGCTAGGAAATGAGTTTCTAGGGTGCTCTCTATTATAAAAACCCCTCCAGGAACTAGAAGTTTTCTCTGAATATTTAGCCTCAGTCAATGTGAGTTCCAGGCTTTTGTTTTTCAAAAAAAGTGGTTTACTAACTGGGCATAGGCTAACAGAGAAACCACAAGGGTACTGGTAGTCTCCTAAAGGATAACCTAATGATAGGTTAAGTTATGCTGGTAGGGAAGGTGGGGTGGGGAAGTGTGTAGAGAACTCTAGTTGAGTAAGAAGATAAATAGTGGAATTCTTTTTTTCTTAATCTGCAAGTTTTGTTTTAATCACTGACTAGATGTTGTATTGCTTGGAATGCCTCTTAGGCTGAGCCATTTGCAGAAGGAATCATGAGAGACAAGGCAGATCTTACTACAACATCTTGTTTCCCTATACCACTGATTTGATCTTTTTAAAAAACCAACCCAAACAAGCCCTGTTTTTCTGGCTTTCTGTGTTATAAGAAAAAGGCATGTTCTGTTTTGCTCAGTCCTGTGTGTTGTCACTTGGAGGCTTTCTCATCTGCTTGTCTTGACTTCCTAATGTGGATGGAATGAATGTGGAGAGCATACTGTTCAGTGCAGGTGTGTCATTCTACTTGCTTTTGAGATGCTGTTGAATTGGGGCTGAGCTTTTGGTTTCTAGAGCCAAATGTTTCAAATTTGATCTTAAAAATCACCCTCTTTGCTGAAAAAGTGTCAGCCTTCCCTTTGCTCTATTTTAATTGATATAAGGCTTTTTATTGAAACCTGTTTTACCATTCATTTTCTTAGGCTCTACTGTGTCACATGGCATCTATTCCCTAATCAGCATGGCAGTTCTATTTGCAGTCCATGATTTTGAAAAAGGTCTATTGATTTTAAGTGTGCTGTTGCACACCAGATGTTTTCTGGCATGCCTGACAAATATGTGCCCTAGATAAGCTCTTGGTTCTCTTGCTAAATTTTTACTTGTAAGAAGTAGTTGAGTTGCTTCATCTATTGAGGTGCTAGCTATGTTTCTTAAGTAGAAAAAAATGAAAACAGGAAAGATTAACCTGTTGCTTATAAAGGCTTATTCAAGATGATCCTGTTCTTCCAACTATATTTAAAAATAACATTTTCTTTAACTCTAAAATCTGAGGAGTGTCTATATAAACATGAAAACTGGGTGTGAGGGAACTATTCCACATAAGTGGTTATGGAGTACACTTTGAATATCTATAGTTCTGTGTCCTTGATACTTATTCTTCAACATGGAAGTTCTGCTACCTTCCCATCAATTTTATTCCTCTGAACTCTGTCTGTGGTTAGATGTTTTTTCCAAATGTCTGTTTAGCTAGAAAGATTTACAGAAGGATCTCTGCAATTTAAATATTTCTGTGACTATGAATTTTTCTTTTGGTAAACTTTATGCTTCAAAAACTTGAAGCAGCTGAACAGAACCTAATTGCTGCTTTTCTTCTTCTTTAAGTTTTGTGTCCTTTGGACAGAGGCTTTCATTGTCATCAACTCTTGGACTTTACCTTGTGCCCTTATTTACACCAAATTAGGAATGCTCCCTGTTCTTCACAGTGCTGGTGGGCTATTACAAGAAATTATTTAAGGATCCATGCCTACTGATCTTCAAATGGTTGGAAAATCTTTCTTACACACACAGCATCTAGTACATCAAGGATTTTAGACTATGGGCTGATGTCCTTTTTCAGATGCAACTGTATGTGGAAGCTGCTGAAAACACTTTTTAATGTTTTTACTTATTTTGAGTGTTCAGATAAAACATGATTATATTATAAATACCAGCCCTGTACAAGCTTGGTTCATTCTTAACTGTTAGAGCTGGATCTGTTTTGCCTGGGTATGCTTTTGTCTAAGAAGTGCCACAGGCAGATGTGAGAGGCTTACAGTTTTTGACAGTGAAATAGTGAGTAGAAGATGGAAAGACAGAAGGGGAATTATCTTCTGCTGGCATGTTTGAATTCAAAGTTGACTGCCCTCAGTTTTGTAAATATGCAATTCCAGTTTCATGCATTACTTTCCTGAAATCAGTGAGACATGAGAGGCAGGTAGTGGGTAAGCTTCAATATCAGACACTTACAACATCAAGGATTTATTTTCTTTTAAAATTTATTCAGTCAAATAGACTGTGAAAAGAAAGCTTAGGTGCTCTTCATTGAAAAGGACAGGTGTTGGGCAGAGACTTCTGTTCTTGTAGAGAATTGCATGGTTACAAGGACTTTCCTAGTTCAAAAGTTCAGTCCCTGTTTTCTCAGTATACTTTGGGGCTCAGGTTGACTTTTACATCTGCTCACTTGTGGCAGTATGTCCACTTCCATCTTCCAGCCAGTCCTCACTTTGACATCATCTTCCCATGACCAACTTTATCAGGAACCCATTACTCTCATGTAGTGCATGCCATGCATGCAGTGGGTGGAGGCAGCATGTTGAGAGTGCCTGTGTGCAGCATGCACATGCACGTGGGTATCAAAAGCAATCCAGGTAATGAGACACCCATTTTTGTGCCCTGGCTAGCTGAATGTCACAGCTTTGTTAAAACCACTGATCACTCACTCTGTCTCAGTTGTTAGGGGTCTCCTTTGAGAAGGGGAGTCCCTGTCTGTACATCTTGGTCTGAGGACAGACGCTTCCACTGATGGCTCCTACAGTTCTTAAGTTGTTTTCAGTCTGGAATGTTCCTGTTGCCTGGTTGATGAAGGCCATGCTTTATTGTCTGTTACCAAGGTACTCCGACACTCTTTGGACAGGCTGGGCCTAAGGAACACTGGCATCATTGCTGCGGATGGAGACTGGAGCATTTCAAAGGACATGATAGGTGATCCCTATCTTAATGATGCTGTTGAGGTAGTCGGGTAAGTGTGGGAGAAGGGAGGAGTTGTACACATTGCTCACTGCTTCCTTTCTGTAAGCCTTGATCTCCATTTTGGGAAGTCTTATATTCTTATTTCCTACTTCCTAGCCATTCCCAGTTTTGTCATCATCACATGCAGTGGTGACTCTTCCCTAGTTTTGTCTCTTCTCTCAGTTCAGTACCTTTGTAAGGTAACCTTACCCTTCTTCCATCAATTTCAAGTGAGCAGTCAGGAGATATGTTTCAGGTTCATCTTAGCACTAGCAAAGGACAGGAGCCTTCTAGCTAACCTGCATGTGCATTTTCAAAGGCAGAAAAACCTCAAGGCTGAATCCTTGGCTTACAATCACTTTTATTTTCAGATGAACTTCAACTTTCACACTGAAACTTACCACCCTGGGACTTTCCATGCTTGCAGCGTTCCCTTTTATGTGCCTTTTGCTTGAGATGGTTCTGGTCACGTCCCAAAACTAGGAGTTTCTATTTCTTGCTTCTATCTGATAACAGGTAGCATTAGAAGCACACACAGACAGTAAAGCAGAACTGAAAACAAGCATCCAAAGTTTTGCTTTTAAACTAGTACAGCTATCTCAATTTCAGCAGCTAGGAATGCCTGCTGCTGTAGTTCCTGCAAATGGCAACTTGATTGTTTTGTCAGTACTCTTGCTCCACAATACACTTTGTTACTACCTTACTTCTGGCTTGATACTTACTCTGCTGTGCTTGCTTTCTTGGTAATCTCTGATTTCTCAAAATGTTAAATAGGTTTTTAAAAGTTGGTCATGGTCCTAGTGGAAATAGGACCTTGAAGTATAGAAATTTTTCACATTGTTAACTTGCTTTCCTGTGTTATTAACCTTACTGTGATAAGAACATGCTTATTGTCACTAGTATAGATATGCCTATCTATATGTAAGGGGGTCTGATATGCTCATGATTGTTTAATGCATGGTTCAAAGATAATAGCAAGGGATTGTATAAAGAAACTGCTTTCATGTGTTGAGCTTGTAAACACTGATCCATCTGGAAGTGTCTGCCTGAGAAATACCAATTACAATGCCAGCATTCAATAACTCATTTGGTTTAAAAAGCTTATAACCTTCTTAGGTTAGGCAAGACTTGCACCTTGGTGAGTTGTGGTGTATTAGGAAATACTTTAGTTATGATTTCCATGCCAATGAAACTTGCAGAATGAATGCATATAGTGTGGATGGGTCTTAAAGAAATAAGAGCTGGACAGAATCAAGGCTAGGGGTACCTGGTTTTGTTTGTAGCCTTTAGAACCACAGACATGTTTTAGCTGTCTCTTTGGATGAGGTTTTTCCACCCCTGCTGAGCACAAAAAAAAAGAGAAGAGTTAGGAGGACATTTCCTGTGCAGTAGCATTGTTATCTACCAAGAAATTAAGGTTGGTACAAAATGAGAACACCATGTTTCTCAACTAATGCTGACTTGAGGGCACCAGCTCCCAGAGTTTGTGCTGACATAGCTGTCCTTCACATGCTCAGGTTCAGAAAGTTGCTAAAAGTACACTGTATCTGTATGTCTCTTAGGTAATGGTGTCAAGCTGTTCACAAAATCTGCTGGTCAATCTGTTTTCTTAAATAATCTTAAATTCTCTTCTCAGAAATCCTTTCCTCTGCATTGCTCTGTAATCTTTTTTTCAAGTGTACCCTCTTTGTGACCTTTTCTAAGTTCTTTTCTTTTGGAATAGAAACCTGGGATTAAACTTTTATTATTTCTTAAAATGATTTTAAATGATTAATTTAAATAATTTAACTGTTTGAATAATTTAAATGATTGCTTTAGCATCCATCTTTTAAAAGTAACAGACCTTTCCCTTTGTGTTTCATTTTCTTTTTTCCTTTTCTTGCTTTTTTTCCCCCAGAGGTAACTCTTACCTTGATACCATTGCTCCCTGTGGAGCTTTCTCCTTGCTTTTCATTTGCAAGCTGAAGCATATCTAAGGTAGATGTAAGGTGAAGTTTCCATGTCTGTTTTTTTCCCCCTTGTTATTTGCTGGCTTGTGATTTGAAAGATGGAGGACTTGACATTTTCTCATTAGAACAAAGACTGCCAAGCTCTTATCATTCAGTGTGTTTCAATTTCATGGGTCTTCTGAACATATTACTTGTCACCATTTCAATGATACTGAATTGCAGCACTTGCCACTGAAAACAGGAAATTTGTTAGAGGAAGAAAAGAAAAAAGCCTTTATCTACAACTAAATCAAATGAACTGGTGTTCATAAAGTGCTTGAAAATGAAGGGGAAAAAAAAGGTACTATAGTTAGCTCAAATCTTAAACTGTGTTATATTATGCTTCCTTAATTTGTTTGCAAGACCATCTTCAGTACTATCTTCCTGTACTAGTTTGGCTCCTGTTTCTGTTTGTGCAGTGTATTTTCACAGTACTCTTCTCTCAGCATTATGGCTCAGTACTACCCCTTTTGTGATAGATGTGCATTTTATTTCTTTGCTGTGTTTAAGAAAGCCAATAGCTCTATTTGGCAAGTCCTTTCTGAAAGGCCTACATGCCAATACGCAATTAGACTTGAATATATTCCACAGTATTCTCTTTTTTTCCCCTACTGCTTTATCTAGAAGACAAATTGAAAATGTTTTTCCATAGTTCTCAAGTATTTACATTATTTTTGACTTGTAAGTCATTCTTAGTGGACAGTAATTGCATGTTGGGTAGTGGGGGAAAAAAAAATCTGCCTTCATCAGTTCTTATTTACCAGACAGAAAAAAATAATCCTATTTTATTTCTAGTTAATGTATCACAAGTCTTTTCTAAAGCAATGATCAGATAGCAGAAATGATTCCTGCCACTTCAATTCATTTTTTCCTTTCTCATAGTGTCTGTCACCTATCTTAAATTTTTCAATAAGTCTTAATGAGAAAAGAAGCTGTGTGAGAGCTATTTGTCAATGTCTGACTTAGGTAAGGGTTTCTTGAGCTGTTGATTTTCACAGTTAACATATTTGCAACTTTAGAGGAATCATTAATTTTATGGTCCATGAATGCTTTCTCAGTTCAAAAGGAAGAACAAGTTCAGTTCAGTTACCTCTCTGAGGTAGAAACCAGCTACTTTAAGAGACAAAGGAGTTTAAGACTGTGATAAGCTGGTGGAAGAATAAAGATTAATTAAAGAAAATATGTCTTCTGGGTTTATTTTATGATTTTGGGCCATGCTGGTTTTGCTGTAGTTTTAAACAGGATTTCTGTATTACACTGTTCAAAGCACAAGCTAGAAACTTAACTTGGGATTTATGTAACTCATCTGAAGAAATCATTTTTCTCTTAATTTAAAACAATAGATTTTAGTGGTGGAACAGTTCTTGTCTTTTTTTTTTAATGTCTTATTTCTGGGCATGTGATCTGTAATGGAGTAGAATTATTAACTCACTTGGCTTGCACAGAACATCTAAAGGTCATCAAGTTAAAACCCCCTGCATCGAGCAGGTGTGTTTGGATCCTGGTCTTCAGCTTTAGTACCTTCACAACCCCTTTGAAAACTTAGTCCATGTTTGACCACACTCATGCTCTGTTTTCCTTATTTTTTTTTAAGTTCTTGCATGGAACTGATTATTTTTTTGTTACTCCACAGCCTGTCTTGTGGCAAGGGTTTAGTCTTTCCCAGGTGTAGCACTTCATCTGTTGACAAGGTTTCTTTCAACTGGTTGGTTGGGGTTTTTTATTTTCCTCCCAGTCTGTTACTCCTTTTTAGGATGTAACTGTTGTTGTGGGTTAACCCTGCTAGACAGCTCAGCCCCACACAACCACTAGTTCACATGATGGGATGTAGGGAGAGTGCCAGAAGTAGGGTGAAAGTGAGACTACTCGTGGGTTGAGATAAAGACAGCTTAAAAGGGAAAGCAAAAGCTGAGCATGCAAACAAAGCAATGTGCCAACTTCATGAGCTTTACTAAACACATAAACCAGTACTGGTCCCCATATTTAACCTCTGGGGACATCACTAGCTGTCTGCTCCTTGGTTGTTGGATTTTTCTATCCACCTTGGTGGGAGACTTTGCTCAAGCCAAGGTATGACATCCACTGATTTCACCCTGCCTGCACAGGTAGTTGTTCTGTCATAGGATGCAATCACTCTGTCAGACATGGTTTGCCCTACAGTAAATCCATGCTGCTGTTCCCAGTCGTCCTCCTATCCTACCTGTTCTTTGAAGTGGCTTCCAGGAAGACTAGCTCTGTAACCTCCATGGGGACTGAGGCTGGATTGATGGGCCTGTAGTTTTTCAGGTGCTTCTTCTTGAAGATTGGTATTAAAACTGTTTTTTCTCTAGTCACCAGGAACCTCCCTTGATCACTAAATAACTTAGCCTCTGTATGTATATTAACTCTGCAAACCAAATACTCCCTTATTCTAATGTGTAGGTGTAATGGGAAACTAAAATGTAGCAGGAATACTAACACTGTGTTCAGGCAGGGTTCTTAACACTTTGGGGCAGGAAATGTTGACACTTCAGACCACTGCCAGATACATAAGCTACTTCACATTCTGATGTGTGGAAAAATAATCCCTTGCAGCACTGTTCCCTGCAGGTAGTGTTCCCTGTTGGAGAAGATACATGATAGAAATATGCAGAATGATGTTGAGGTATTTAGGCATTTGATTTTTTTAACTCAGTTTACAAGTCTAGAAAACACTGTTTAGGGGACCTCTCTGCCCTTCATGAAACTGCATCGTTAGACTTGGTTTTACATGACATTTTAGACTTGTTTAATTGACTTTAAGGCCTTAAATTGTCTCTAGGGAAGTGTACAGTGGTTACAATTTTAAAACTTGAAATACCCACCTTGTTACTCAGCTGTGCTTTATGTGTTTGAGTGTTTTCCTTCTTTCTTGTATTGGTTGCATTTAGGAAGAGCTGATCTCATTTGTGTTGCTTCATTTTTAAACTGAATTACTTGATGAGCAGGGAGAACAGGGGGGGAAATTAACTCCTTAATTAAATGTTTACTCTGCTTTTACAAGGTTTAGAAACTACAATTCCATTGTCCTTGCCATGTATGTGGTCCTTGTAGCCTAACCCTCAGAACTGTGGTTGACCTACAAATAGAGTATTGTGCCTGAAAAATGCTCTGCTTTGTCTTTATCTGCACTTTTGTGCCAAATCTTGTTAATTTTTTTTTCTTTCATGATGTACTTTGGGGTTTGGCAGAGCAGAGGAAGGTGTCCTTCTCTGAAGGCACTTTGTGCTTGACTATTACATTTTGTTTGGTGTAACAGTTTGTCCAACTCAGGTAAAAACAAGAATTGGATCGATTTTGGTTTTGAAATGTGTTCAAATAGTGCTGAAGAAGGTGCTGACTTTTGAAAAACTTTTTGTCCCTTCTCTCTGTTCTTTGCTTTCCTTTTTTTTCCCCTTTTTTTTCCCCAAGCTGTTGAGATACACACTGGATAAGCACGGGCTGCAGCAGGTGAGGATCATAGCCAGCGATAGACTGTGGGAGCCCATTTCCTTTGTCTTGCTGCTTGACTCTGAGCTCCACGGAGTGGTCGATGTCATTGGGTAGGGGGTTCTCTCTTTTCTTTCTTGGTGTTTGTCCATGGTTCATCTTCATCTTGCTTGTTTGAAACTAACACAGCCAAAGCTTTGCCTTTCCATACTCTTACCTGCGGTGAAAGGATTGATGCTATAATAAGGTGTTGCACTTGGGTTGGAAGATACAGACTGGGAGAAGAGCTTCTGGAGAGCAGCCCTGCTGAGAAGGACTTGGGGATTGTGGTGGGTGAGAGACTGAACATGAGCCAGCAGTGGCTCTGGCAGCTCGCAAGGCCAATGGGATCCTGGGCTCCATCAGCAGAGGGGTGGCAGCAGGGACAGGGAGGGGATTGTCCCTCTCTGCTCTGCCCTGTGAGGCCCCAGCTGGAGTCCTGTGTCCAGAGCTGGGGCCCCCAATACAAGAAAGATGTGGAACTGTTGGAGAGGGGTCAGAGGAGCCACGAGGATGCTCAGAGGGCTGGAGCAGCTGCCCTACAAAGAGAGGCTGAGGGAGCTGGGCTGGTTCAGCCTGGAGAAGAGAAGGCTGTGGGGGGACCTCATTGCAGCCTGCCAGTCCCTGAAGGGAGCTGATAAGCAGGAGGGGATTCAACTTTTTAAAAGGGCAGATAATGGCAGGACAAGGGGGATGGATTAAAGCTAAAGGAGGGAAGGGTTAGATTAGATCTTAGGGGGAAGTTTTTTACAGAGAGAGTGGTGAGGGGCTGGAACAGGCTGCCCAGAGAGGGGGTGGTGCCCTGTCCCTGGGGGTGTTCAAGGCCAGGTTGGATGGGGCCCTGGGCAACCTTGTGTAGCTCCAGGCCTGAGGTTGGTGTCCCTGCCTGTGTCAGGGGGGTTGGAGCTCTGTGATCCTTGGGGTCCCTTCCAACCCAGACCATTCTATGATTCTTACTAACCCACTTCAACTCACACGAGCTGTCATCCTGATGAGAGCCTTGACCCTTTAATTGAATCCTGAGTCTCCTATCGTGTGGAAGACTGGCTGTGGTTGTACTTCTGAAGAATTAAAGGAGTTTTTTGACAACCCTGTTGATTCTGAGGGTTATTTCCTATACTTAGTATGCAGAAAGTGCTTTAGGTTTATGGCTTTGTATACAGCCTTGTATTAATGACCCCCACTGGTCTCTTACAGAAATGGATGTGATCCAGAAGTTGAGGCTATGATTCTTTTTTTTCAGTTACAGTACTGTCTTGATTCTTAGTTCTAGTTCTGTTTTGATGGGAAGGTTGTGCTTGGAAAGCATGCAACTGGCTGTTCTAGTTTGGCATTTCATCATATTATGGTAATAGTTTGTGGAAGAAGTAGACTAGATTTGAGCTTCTTAGCAATTTCTCTGCTGAATGGAAATATGTGTAAGACTTGCCCATTAACTCTTCTTTCTACACTAGCTCTAAATTTGAATTATTTGATTACATAAACTTGTGTGACCCAATCACATGCTTCAAATATGGCTGTTCCTTGCTTCAGCTTGAGTCTTTTCATCACTGTATGAGACCTATAGGAGGTGTAAAAATCAAGCCTGGCTGCCCTCCCTCTTCCCCCTAGCCCCCCCATCCCTCCCAAACCAATCCTTCTCCCCATTTTGAACAATGAAAAAGTGTCTTGAGAGTTTTTTGTGCAGTGGAGTCTTGGATCATTTATAGATCAACAGGTGAGAGCAATTGTGAACTCCCTCTGACAATATGCAAAGCCACTGTAACTGCCACAATCCCAACGTAGTGAGCATGCTTCCTTTCTTTGTGACATCTACAAGTACAGTACCCAGTAACAGTTCCTGAAGCTCAACTGGTTTTACAGTGTTTCAGGAAGCTGTAGTTGCTGAGCTCTTTACAAGTTTTAGATCTCTAATGTGTTTCAGTCTTAAGAGCAAGATGAAATGCTTGCTTGTGTAATGGATAAGCAGTTGGCTACAGGACATTTAGTGGTGCACATAATACCATGGTACCTTTAAATAACAATAAAAGTTGGCTGCTTTTTCTTAATTTATTTGAAAATATAAAAGTATTTCAGGTAGCCAGGACTTGGCATGAAAGTACAGAAAAGAATTGGGGGCTTGGTATTGTAATCTGTGAGGTATCTCATCAGACAAGCTGGATGGGAGATTAAAGCTGCTGCTTTGGTTTTATTTTGCACTGTTTGCAGCCAGGCTTCACCTGCAAGGTATTGCAATGGCTAGAAAAACTAGAGGGAACCCTGAAAATGCCTTGTAACACCTATAAATAGATGTTCCCTTAGGTAGGGATGACCCAGGTCACAAAAGCTCTTTGTTATGTGATACTGCCAAACAGCTTTTCAGAGCTGTTAGTTACACCAGTGAAACGAAGCATTCTGAATTACAAACAAGTATTATTCCTGCTTCTAACACATTTAAATTCTCTTGAAAACAGTGGTTTTTTCAAGCATGGGCTTGTCGATTCCATGGCTACTCATGGGACTACTTGAGATGTTGATAGGTGTTTGTAACACAGTTAAACCTGTTAGATCTTTGCAGGTTGTAGGGTCAGAATGGCTTGGTCTCTGTGTTGAAAATCTGCCTCCCCACTGTGATTTGAAAGCAAATAGGAAGTGTTAAGAAAGTGTCAATGAGTTTAGGAGTAACAGCTTTCATTTTCACCCAATATAAATTAAAATGCCCTGAGGTGACAACTCAGTCTTTTTGGTTAGAAGCATCAGCGTTCTTAACCAGGTTTGTTCTAAACACACATGACTGAACGTGTCACAGAAGAAGCAAGTCTCTTCAAGAAGCTTGTTAGACCTAATTATGCCCAAGTTAACAACCTAAGATAATATTGGGACATTACTGCATGATAGAACCATGATGTGGTGTCTGTAGTAGCAGGAATTCAAGCTATCCCAAGCCCCTCCCAGACCTGTGGGCTGATACAGGATGTGCAGTAGGAAAGACAGTGGTGTTAGCTGATGACTTCTGTTTTCTAGAGATGATTTTGAGGTTGTCATAGGTAGTGCTTTTCTGAAAAGCTTCATTGCAGTGATGGTATTAGATCTTTTTTTAAGATATACTGAATTTCTACAGCCTTGTATATATGTATGAGAGAAAAATGGTGGAAATCCCTCCTATTGCCTCTTGCAGCATTTGCAACCCATAAGTTGCAGAGGTTTTCTTAATTAGTGTTGCTTTCTTAATATTATCCACAGTTGTCTGTGCAGGGCAGCTAGACTTTTTTTTTCCCCATTGGAATTACCTAATGCATCCTCATCTGCTGTAGAAAACACACATCTCATCATAGCTAATATTTTAATAATACTTTTCCACTCTAACAGCTAGAGGCCCTGATGAGAGACCAATCATCTGCTGCTTCCAGAGAGGGATTTAAAGAAGGAGAGAACAATAATAATACTCCTTCAGTAAATGTCAGTGGCTTGAAGAATGCAAAACCTGATTGTAATAGCTGTTGGTAAATTTGTCTCCAACAGTAATAACTTTAAACTTATCTGTCTCTTTTCTTTCTAATTCTGTTCCTGCAATTCCTTTCATTACTCTTTCTCCACCCAGACCCATTCCTCTTTTCCCTTCCCTGACATATGTTCCTTTTTCTTCTCTCTTTGCAATTGTTGTGTCTTACAGTGTGTGTCTCTGCTATTTTGAACAAAGAATCCAAAATCACACTGCTTTTTGCTGAAGCATCACATCTATAAGAATGATTCATAAATTCTACTCCAGTTCATCTTTTCAGGCATCAGGAAGTGTAGATGTTTAGGAGTCTTACTTTGTTTTAGAAAAAAGAATATTTCTTGTCATCGGTGATGGGATTGAGTGACACCAAGCTGAGTGGGGTG